>JAGDQP010001409.1:85880-123346 GCA_022664845.1 Lepisma saccharinum | reverse complement strand
AAAAAGTTCCTGACGTCATAGCTACACCATAGACCTCATAATAGATGGACTTAGCACTCTTCCCCATTTCTGGCTGCGCTAAAGCTAATGGATTTTTGTTCAGAGCACGTGATTTTGAAGCCATCCGCTAGGTAACTCTGCCATAGACGTCATATTCTACAATCACGTGCTCTGAACAAAAATCCATTAGTTTTAGCGCAGCCAGAATTCGGGAAGCGTGCTAAGTCTATCTATTATGAGGTCTATGGTTACACTCAAATGATGTAAACGGTGTCGGTTTACCAAATCACAATTGAAGTAATACTCAGTACACGTATTTAAGCTATGATCATGATTGGCGAATGTATCTTAAAGGGGAATTTCTATACTGGCCCTATCAAGGCATTTAATTCCTGGATAATAAAATTCTAACGTTGCGAAATCTGTCTTTTTGGCACTATCTCAATCATAAATATTATTCAAATAGATATATTGGATACTACTTCGAGTGTGATTATTTATCTTGCTAAGCCGACACCGCTTGTTCTTATTTGTTGAGATATGACGTCATTCGTGACGATGCCTGTATAACTTTGAGCGCCCGTAGCTCCTAAACTAATCAGATTTCTGAATTTCTTCAAAGAAACATTATTTGTCTTGTTTTGATATGAATAATCCTTAAAATTTTAGCTTAAAAATAAAAACTCCTGAAAATGAACAAATATTATTCACTTTAACAAAGCAGCAGCAGCAGCAATAAAGTAAATTTACCAAATGCCTGCAGGGCCCCTGGAAGGACTTCTAGACAGCCAATATCATTTTCGTCATCTTTCATAGCAGTGAAATAGAGCTGTAATTATAGGTCATATCTTAACCAAATATTTGGAAACGTTGGTAGTCCTTTGGTGAAAGATCCGACAAAATAGATTATCCCCTTCTTTATAATATAACCGCTTGTATACAACTTACAGTTACATGAAGCTGAAACGCGAAACTACTTAATAAAGATAACAGATAAGCCAAATTCTCAATATTTTACGAAACGCCGATAGTACCACCTGGCGGATCTTGGCTTATAAAGACTTACACAGCGCGCCTCGTGGCCACGACCAGAACTACCAATACATTCTTCAGTAAAGCGGGAAATTTAGAAGAGAAATAAATTTATTCAATATTATGTTGATTAAAGCTGATTTGCCTGCCGGTTGGTGCGGGATGAATAAATTTAAAACTTTTGGAGACAGCGACTTGTAAGATTATTAATTGTTCGTTGTCCTAAGAAACACGCATGTCAAATTTCAGGTTTCTACAGTTTACGACTTCTCATATACTACTCCTTAAGAGCGTTTAGCCCTCTCATTCCCTCTGGGGGAAGGTTGTCGAATCGCAAAACTAAGATAGTCGTTGCTAATGACTTGAAATGGAGATTTTTCATGAAAAATATCAAGTTTCTAGATCAAGCGGTTTCCGTGAATGCACCCCCCAGTTTCACTCCTTTCGGGGTGGCAACCTTTTAATGGGCTAGTTAATTCTTCTAGGTCCTAACGAATGTGTATACCAAATTTTGTTCAAATCCCTCAAGAAACTGTATACCGTTCGAATAAACAAACAAAGTTTCAATTTTATATAGGCCTAATCTTAGATTTTTATTGATATTTCATTGTTTTGACGGCGGACCTACAAAAATATCGACACGGACTGGATGTAGCTCCGTAGGACGCATATTGAGAAACATTGTACCAGATATAACATCAAGGTAAACTTTATTAGTTTTGCTGATCTGTAAAAAAAAAATAAAAAATAAAAAAAAATGAAAATAGAAGTTCCAACTTTTTCAATTGGTAGTTTCGTAAATTGATAGTTACTAACTGTTTCTAAAATTTTGTTTTCAGCGCTTTATTGTCCTTCCTTTCAGATTTTAAATCTAATCGATCTGAAAATATATTTATTTTGCATTACTTTTATGCTCGAATGGAGTTTGAACTTTGAAATTGAATTTATTTAGCCTTTAAGCATCTCAATGTCTCCAGTGGCCCAATGAGTGAGCGGTAAAACTAGCTAATACCTGGTTCGATTTTCCCGGTGGTTCGGATTCCACCTTAAAATTGTAGGTCCTATCCTTAGGACGTAATTTTTATCTAATGGAAGACAATATCAAACTATAATAGGTTCACCTTGCCCAGGGACCTGTCTTCGGGCAAAATCTCCACCATCATCATTATGCATCTCAGTTTTAGGAATAGAGAGGGTGATGGAGAGGATGTTGCAAGGTACCATCCTAGCAAGAGGACTAGCTTTGTAGGTACCATCACGGCAAATCAAATAAGATATTGTTTTCTTAGTACAGTCAAAAAAATTGAAAACCAAGAATCAAAATCAAAATTGACGTCGAAATTTAAAATTCTACTTCTACATAACCACTAGAACAGTAATTGGAGGATGAGGGGGGGGGGATCAAGCTTCCAGACAAGACCAACGCAGCAAAGGATATCCAGTGTCTATCCCATGTATTTCCAAGCATATCATTCTGAGAATATTATAAAGATGTTATGCGTTTAAAGTTCTAGAATATTCTTGGAATCTTCCTAAAATGTCCAATGGGAACAACCATCTTACACTTATCCGTAGAATATACCTGGAATATCCAGAGAATATAGGCTCAACCCCAATATTCATATATTCATGTTCTACGGATATGCTAAGAATAGCCAATGGATATCCCAAGGACATTCCCATATCCCATGGGGATATTCGTATCATATTTCTACGCAGATAGCAATCATGGAACAAGCTTGAATCAATCTTTCTCTGCTATCGGAGTAGACTATACTAGGCGCGGATCCAAGGGGGGCTATATCCCCCCCTTCACGTCCAGGTATACACTGGATAAAATGGCCTTCAATCCTACTTTGCACTGGATAAAGTGACACAACTATGGTTTAGCCACCCTCCCCTTTATTAAATCCTGGATCCGCGCCTGGACTATACCAGTGTTATCTGGGGATGACAAAAATCACTGTTTCTAAAACATAACGTTTGGGATCATAATTCGTCCTTTCTTCTGCAAGAAAGAAACACTAATGCGACATTATAAATCTCCATAGCTGGAAACACTGCATTGGATGTTACTGCGTAGCCCGTAATCAGGGTAGTACCTGATTTGGAATCGCTATTTGCTCGTCCTTTACTGCTCACTGGAAGAAAAGTCGCGACTTGAGAGGGCTTCGCCGAGTTGTATGTAAGTAACCTCGGCCTGTCGGTCGTACAATGATGATTGCAGCGGTGAAAGGCCTCGGTTAAGTCGCCGCAGCTTTGGAAGAGAAAGAGATGAAGAGAATGAACGGGACGTATGGCAATGGTTGGTGTGGTTCATTCCCTGTACACGCCCTGCCCTCAGGGCAAGAGAACAACCTGGCAACATCCGACGTTCTCTTTGAACGCAGCGGGATGTAAGATTCAAGCATGGCGATGTTGCCGTGATCTTTTTTTCACACCACCAACTAACCACTTCTTTTTTTTTTTTTAGTATAAAGCCAATCATCTTCTCGTGTTGACCTGAAAATTCCATGCAAGTATTTCTTACGTAATCAACTGGGCTAGGTTATGTTATTACGAGCGAACAGATGAAATGGTAGTCAGGAGAAAACAGACGCGAATGTTTGTAATTTATTTAGTTCATTAAAAAAAAAAAAAAAAGTGTGTGTATTAGTTCGTTAGGTACAAGGTCGGTTAATTCTCCTTTGTACTTTTTTAAACATACTGTAAGAGTCACTTAATATTTCTAATTTCAACACTGGAAATCTGAGACGGTACTAATTTACGAAATTCTTTCAAATGTGAATAATAACAAACGGTTAAACACTTTAATTAATTTCCTTGCATTTGATGAGTGCATGGGCAGATTTATGGGGGCATGGGGGACATTGACCCCCCAGTCATTTCAGAATGACTTTAAATGTTTAATTCTAAACGATAGCTTTTAAAATAATTGGCCTCCAGGGTCTCTCTCGTGCCCCCCCTCCCCGCCAGGGTCTCTCTCCTATATCCGCCCATGGATGAGTGTAATAAATAAATAAAGTAAGGTACTTGTTCTATATTGTTATATGTCTATTATTATATATCCATTGTTATAAATAAATAAATAAAAATTCACATTATTGAGATGTTTATGACCCGTTCTCATCATTCTGGGTCAGCGCGTGGAAGCGCTAGTGTAAGAAGCAAAGAAAAATATTCCCTGCTCGAAGGAACAACGGAAACACATGATCATTGTTGAATGCAAAAAATATATTTTTTTGCTCCTCATAAGTTTCTCGAAATTTTTAAAGATTTCCCATTGCCGGGTGTCCGATTTCATTAAACATTTCTTCTTGGCATTCTTATGATCAGAGGAAAATTACCAAGAAATTCAGTCAGTGGTTCAAATAACTCTAAAGCAAGATGCATTTGGAAACAAAGGGTAATACCGACAACCATGGGCGGATTTAAGCGAGATATCCTGAGGAGGGCAATTACTTTAAGGGTAGAAGCTATTCCTGGGGTCATTTAAAGCCATTCTGAAATAACTTGGGGGGGGGTAATGTCCCCATTCCCCTCCATAAATCCACCCATGCCGACAACAATAGCCATTGAGCAGCAAAACGCTTTGTCCCTGGTCCAATGAAACAGATGATTCGTTCAATGTGAAGGTAGTTGAATCGTGAACTTCTATGTTTTCATTTTTTATTCTTTTTTAAGTTTCTGGAATCGTGTAAAGAGATTCCCCCCGTCCTTCCTTCTTCGCTGAAAACCAGGACATTTATGCGTTCCAAGAATTATTTTTCGGGACACCGGGTCGTACATCTCAATTCCGATATGGTCCCGGATTTTCCGGGTCGCATAGCAACCTACCGTAATATTTTTCATCTTCAGTTATTTCGAAAATTACTTTGCACGTTAAGATAAATGAGCAAAATTTACATTTTGACTGCATTCTAACAATGTTCATATTCCGAAGTGCAGTAAGACAAATTACGGCATGAAATCATTTTCTTATTTGACGAGCAAAGTTTGGAAACCAACTTCCCATTGAACTGAAAAAAAAAGAGAGGGAAATCTAAATACCTTTAAAAGGAAAATCAGGGACGTAATCTGACTACTGAAAATTCGCACCTTAGGCCATCATTCACTCACTCACTCATTCAATTATATTTTTCGGATATTTTAACTATTCACTATTAAACAAATGTATTCTTCTGTTGTTTTATCATTATGCTTTTGCATTATTATTTTTTTGTATCTTTTTCATGTTTTTGCTATTTGTTACTGTAGGGCAACAAGCTCTTTCTCTATGGAACTATTGCCTATGTAAAAGAACTGTATAGCTTAATGCAACCCTACACTAAACAATGAACAATTAATAATAACAATAATTTCCTTCTCTTTGATGCATAAACGCTACTTCTAAAAGCGACACTAGATGGAACTGACCGTTTATGTATTATAAAACAATAAATCGGTTGAAGTGTGATTATTTTACAGTGGTTTTGTTACCCTTATTTTTAATATAATACTTTATTATTTCCTAATTGATTTTAGTGAAGTATTTTTGTTTAGTTAGTATATTACTTAAGCATGTAAATCTCCTCTCTTTAATATTTTTTATAAAATGGAATTTATAAAGCTTGCAATCTTGTACTGTATATGCAGAAATGGTGAATGGAATCCTGTACAATTTTTATAATGAGAAGTTATTTTGACTTTAAATGTTTTTTCTATTCTTTTATCTTCAATTTTAGAAACCAATACTGCAAATGGCATTTCAATAATCTTGCAAATGAAAATAAAGAAGCATTTATTTTTTGTTTGAAACAAATGCGAGATATAGATCATCCATATTGGACGCTCGCTGCTGAAGTCTGAGTAGCACATGTGCACGACATTCGACTTGACTCACTAGGGTTTTTTGTTTGTAGACATGTTTTGGTTGGACACATCTGTACACATACATTTTCAGTGAAGTCAAGTGAATTGTTATTAATGTCCTAAACGAACTGGTGAGCTTCTAAGGGCGGGACCTACAGGTTTTTTTTTGGTAAAGTGGGCTCCGAACCACTTTGTCCGAACCCGTGACCACTGACCACGCTCACAGAAAGCGAGCGCTCTAACCTCTCGGCCAGCCCAAGGTCTATATTTTAAGGAAGCAGAGAAGGAATGAAAGGAAGAAAAAGATGAGCAAGAAATAGAATGAAAGAAAGGAAAAAGAAAAAAGAATGAGAGGAAGAAGAGAAGGAAATAAAGAAAAGGAAGGGAGCAGAGACAGAATGAAAGGGAAGAAAAGAGAAAAAAGTAAAGATGCAGAAAGAAAATGAAAGGAAGAAGAGAAAGAATGAAAGGAAGGAAGCTGAAGAGAAATAAAAAGAAGGAAGAAGAGAAAGGGGATGAAGAAAAGAAAGAAAAAGAAAAGAACAAGATAAATAACGAAAGGAAGAAGAGAAAAGAGAAGGAAGAAAGAGAGAAAAAGAAAGAAAAGGAAGCAGAGAAAGTGAAGGAAGAAAGAGATAAAAAGGAAGCAGAGAAAGAATTAAAGCAAAAGGAGAAGAAAGGAAGCAGAGAAAGAATGAAGGGAACAAAAAGGAGCTAGAATAGGAAGAATGAAGGAAGAAGAGAAAGAAAGAGAGAGAAAAAAAATAAAAAGGAATTGAGGAGAGAAAGAATGAAAGGAAGAATAATAGAAGGAAGAGAGATAAAAAGAAAGAAAAGGAGGAAAGCAGAGACAGAATGAAAGGAAGAAAAGATAAGGGAAGGAAGAAGAGACAGAAAGAATCTTACACGTGTTTTTTTTTTTTACTGACCGAAGTCAAAGCGAGTGGAAGATGGCGATTAAAGGTGATACGCACTCTTCACATTAATGCACTTATCTCAAATAACGCTCGCCTTTCTTTGAGCTACACAAAAGAATGTTCACAATCAGTTATTTATACGTGTGTCTCCTGAAGTGATAATGAACAAAATGATCTTCTGTTCATCGTCCAATGCATTCGTTGTTCAGAAATTTCTTGTTAAATAACTGCTGTAGAATAAAGAGACAAAGCATACAACTGAAACATAATTAAAAGTACTCTTAAAGAACGGTTGGGTACAAAAAATATTATAATGTTGTAAGAACCTAATCATAAGTTTCAGTGTTTTCCCGAAAGCGGCAGGTTTTTCGAGGTACGTTAAGCCCTCTTCATTCATCCCGATTTTGCAGGTTTTCTTTCTTATTAGTGTGTCATTTTATCTTACTTAATACTGTCAAGGAGCTGTATTCTTCTTCCTCTTCCTTTTTGCAATCAACCAAACAATACATTCAATAGCATTCTTTACTAATGTCCTAAGCAGTTTCTTTATATCTACTTCCGTGTCTCCAGTAGATTGTTCGTCTCTTGTCTATTCTCTTGAGCACATCCCTATTATGTATCCTTCATATCTACATTTTGAAAGAGTGAATTTTCTTTCTTCACTGTATCGTAGAGTTCATATAACACATAAGAATTTAAATATAAGTTGTAACATATTCAGTATGTTATTTTTTCGTATAGTTCTCTAGGTTTTACCCCAGCAGCATAGATTATCAGCTCAAAGTTGGCCTAGTGGTGGGCGGATCCTGGTCTTCTACCATGTGCTGCTAGGGTTAGGATACTAATATCTCGGAACAAGTTTGAAAATCCCTTTTTCACACCATTCGCCTACCTTTCGGTTCAAGTAGTCCATAGGTGCTATTCTAGTAGCTCAGTTGCATTGCCGTAATGAACTAAGTTCCCGTGGTCTAGTTGTTACGAATCAGCACTGAAGAGAACAGACATGTTCAAGTTCTACTTCCGACAATACTGACTGAAGTTTCCAGGTGAGGTCTATTTCACTTGAGAAATATCAGGATCGTACATAGACTAAGGCCCTGGTTACTACCTTCATCTTGAAGAGTGCTCACCGAGGTACGTTATCCCTCAGACATTTTCAATATTATCTTTTCTGGACTGATCGAGAAACTAGTCTAAGCCTGGAATGTCTGGGGATCACGTCCCTTTGGCGATAACCAACTATGTGAAGATGAGAATTAGCGGCCAGGGTCTTAGTTGAAGTACCAGCACGGCATTCGCCTGGTGAAACTGAGAAAAATCTAGAGAACCTCAGTCAACGTTGTTTGAGCCGTGTTTCTGCCCGTTGCTGACCCGAAGTCCGCGATCCCTGAGACATGTGACAGGCTTAGGTCGTATTAAACTATCTACTACCCTTGAAAAAAGCATTGCTTCATCATATACGTACATCAGCATTCGGTTATCCTAATACTTACAAAGGAAGTCTGTCTTCTAGCATGGATTTTATTTATTTCCGCAAATATTCAGCAAGTCAAATCAGTTACTAAAATTATCGGGTGGGCTACAGATTAAAGGTGAAACCCAAAAATATTTTTTTTTCTACGAAATGCTAATATTTATTGTTAATTTATTATGTACTTTTTCTCGACATTTTTCAAGTACCTTATCTGTTTTCTACACAGAAATTGTAATTTATCACACATAAAGAGCTAACGTAAGTGAGCGAAGGCGGGTTAGTTAAGGTCAGGTTAGATGTGGTTTTATTAATGGACTCAGCCGCCGATTACTTTTGTTTCAGTTATTTTTCTGCCGGTGGCCATACTTTTCCAGTAATCTACGGCTAGATAGACGTGAAAACTAGCTAAGCAAGGTGGAAAATTTTGTCAGATTAGTAAACTATTAAAAAATATTTCGATTCGCGGCACTACTGGTCAGTCTTTATAGCAGTACACCGGTTGAGAATCTCAGAATAATCAATCATAAATGTTTAAGGTCAAAATGCGTGAGAATCTGCTTCTTTATGACTAGTTTAATTTGTTTAAAATTACAAATAAAAAAAACAACAACTAAATTTTGCTCATTTGAAATGCATAAATAAAAGGATATAAGTAAAGATCGCCAAGGAGTAACACAAGGCTGTCCAGAATCTCCTTCAAGGAGACTGCATTTTCAGCACTTCTTGGATGCCACGCCTAAGTTAATTGTTGTGTAAGACTTTTAAATGTCATTTGTATGAGGGAATTCTATGCAAACGGAGACAAACCTTTTTAATGGCATGGTCGTTATGTTTTAAAATAACACACGTGTCTTCTTTATTGATCGTGGATCTAAAAGTGGTGTTTCTATAGTGGATCAACAATTAGGCTGTCTTTTCTTTCTTTTTTTCATCATTTTAGCCAAGATTAGAGTGCTTAAGAGTAATTCGTAAGCCTCCAAGCATATTGAGTTAGCTACTGTCCTTTTAAACGAGCTCTCCTTGAAATTTTAATGATGCGAAATTAGTAAGTTTTGATGGACAATGTTAGGAAGGAAGTATTTAAAAATATTTAAGGAACTAATATTCGAATTTGAGCGTAAACTATAAAAACATATTAGTCTCAATGAAGTACATGATGATTTATGTTTTCTCCGAGTGGTGGTTTGCCATTATCTTTCATAAGATGGGACTGACGTACTAAGAACGGGATCTACAGTGTATGGTGGAACCGAACCACTACACCAAACATATCCCACTGAGAATCAAACCCGGTACTCTCAATAACAAAGTGGCGAGAGAAATCAATCATCTTCCAATAAAAGAAGTTTTAATATATAGGAGGCAATTTTGTCCTGTGTAAAACTACCGTTATTTGAAATTAACTGCACTAATTCCACTGGAATACTGTTATTCGTAATATGTTCCTTTCTGGTTTCATTTTTGCTATTTAATATAGGGTGTTTATAAAATAAAGTTCCATTTAGAAAAACACAGGATAAAAGCAGTTCGTGTATTATTAGATTTCTTGTATTTCGAAACACAACTTCCCACGTTTCTGTGTTTCTCGACAAACAATCCGCCGACCTATGATGTTAACAGCATCACCAGTTTGATTTATAAGATCTTAAAGGTTTCTTACTTTAGTTGTGTATACTTTGGGTTTAATAGAACAACAGGCACGTGTCTAGAAGTTGGTTTCTAAAGGGGGGCACAAGGTCTGTCTAGGTATGAAATGTACGTAAAATGCAAAAAAAATGCCTAAAATTATGAAAAATTTACAAAAAAAAAAAAAAATCCGAATTTCTAGGGTGGGGTCGTACCCCATGGATCCACCTAAATACGTCCCTGTAGAACACCATTCCAAAGATGTTAGGTCCGGTGAACATGTAGTCCATAACAGTTCTGAAATCTAGTTACCCACCTCTCTGGAAAGATATCATTCAAGTAGACACAAAAATAATTGCAAAATGAGGCGGTGCCCATTAAGTTGAAAGACAATTTTGGAACAATGAGGATGACTTATACCGCTAGCTGTATCTTTTGCTAACGTGAACGGTCCGTACAGCTCGTTTAATGTCATACTAAAACCAGGCATTCACTCAGGCCCGTGATTTCAGTTTTTCTTAGGGGAGGGGGTCAAAAAAGAGCATGCAGAATATTCCATTAAAATCCTCCTACGATAGGGAACCATTTTAGACACGGAGTTGGTGGACGCGGATGGTGGCGTTGTAAAGGTCCAGGTCTAAAACGGTTTCCCTACCATAGAAGACTCGAATCCATGCTCTTTACTTTATTATGTGCAATTTATCCTCGTTTATTATGCAATCCCGTGAACCAGTAGGGTTTGGTGGGTTGCGAAACAGTCAGGCGTTAGGAGGAATTGACCAACAAGTCCAGTAGGCGAAGAATAGAAGGGACCCGAGCCCAAAATTTCGGGACCCCATTTCTTTGTCCTCGGGACCCAGGCCCGATTTCTGACATCACCGCTGTGCTCAGGGGAACCAGACATTTCCAACGCCATCACCCGTGCCCACCAACTCCATGTCTAATACGGTTTTCCTATCGTAGGAGAATCGGCTCCACCCGTGCCTACTTATACACACACACACTATATAATATCACAGCCATATTCAATCCGCTACTGGATGAGGCCTCTCCCCGGAGGGAGGGGTTGGTCTACTGCTCCCACGCTGACCAAACGGGTTGGGAGGGGAGAGCCGAAGCTCTCACTGTGATTGCCACTGTCTTTTATTTACAGCAGCTCCCCAATTGTCCTCACGATGCTGGGTCAACACCGACATTTTTAGCTCCCATCGGGAATCGAACCCGGGACCGCACGTACTTAAGTGGAGCACGCTCTCACTATATATATATATATATATATATATATATATATATATATATATATATATATATATGTGTGTGTGTGTGTGTGTGTGTGTGTGCATGTGATGGATGGGTGGGTGTGGGTGTTAAGGAATAGAATACCCCAACGTTTTCCATATGTACCATCTTTGGACATACATTCCTAGTATATTATCAACGTAGTACACAATAGATTAAAAGGTTCACATGAAATATTCTGAATGTTATTATATAATTCAGTATATTAAGATATGCTTAAAATATTTACAAAATATTTAAAATATTGACAAATGCGCTTACATTTTTGATAGGGTTCTTAGTTTTTGAAATATTTTGAAAACCGTTAACATGTGAGGGTTGCAGCGAGGAGGGCTCTTCAGGAAGAATGTACGAAAATACAACACCAATATTGTTGGGAAAGAAACCACTGACAACAGAGCTTGAAGAAAATGAAACAACAGTTAGAGCTTGGGAAAACAAATGCTGGCAGTTGAGGGACCTGATGGGATGGTAACCAGAAATTATAATAATATTGGAAAAGACAGACGAAAGTGATGAGGAATTTCCAGACATAATGAATAATATATTACTGTACTAGATTGAAGCCTTCGTTTGATGAAGAATACCTTAAACTTTATGACGAACGAAAACAAGCAAGGAAACGATGGCTAAGTAATAAAAGCTAAGCAAATACCAACCACTACAGTAACGCGAAACGCAACGTCATATGCGGTTTCAGAAACAAAAACCTAGGATATATAACGCAGAAGATATAGGAGAACGGGAAGACAAATAACATACGAGATATATAGAAATAAGAAAGGGTTACCAGTGGAGGTTAGGAATGATTAGAAATGAACGCGCAGACCTGCAAGCGGATCCAACGAAAATTATCGGTGTGTGGAAAAGTTATTTCGACAAACTTCTTAACGGGGAACAAACAGAGGAATTTGAAATCTATACCGCAGAACCATGGATATCCGAACCTAGCGAGATCCAGGTCGAAGTGTCGATAAAGAAATTGAAAAAAAAATCAAATTACCGGGAATAGTCAATATTGCAGTCGAATTAATTAAAGCGGGAGGAACGGCACTAATCAAGGAACTAAATTTGATAAGTGCTATTTGGAGAAAGGAGAATCTTCCGAAGGAATGGAAAACCTCAATAATAGTTCCGATTTACAAAAAAGGCGATAAATCGGACTGTAATAATTACCGCGGAATCTCGTTACTTTCAACCTGTTACAAGGTATTAAGTAATATTCTGTTAACACGCCTACGTGTATACGTAGATGAAATAACTGGAGATCACCAATGTGGATTTAGAAGAAATAGATCCACGCTGGACTAGATTTTCGCCTTGAGACAAATTTTGGAGAAGAAATGGGAATACAATGGGACGGTTCATCAGCTATTCATTGATTTTAAGAAGCCTTATGATTCTATTAAAAGGGAAAAGCTATACAGTATCCTGGTACAATTTGGAATTCCGAAGAAACTTGTTCAACTTGTGAAGATGTGTCTCAACGACCCCATAAGCAGAGTACGGATAGGTAATAATATGTCAGATAGTTTCAAGATTCGCAACGGATTGAAACAAGGCGATGCCTTGTCACCATTACTGTTTAACTTCGCGTTAGAATATGCGATTTTAAAAATTAAAAGGACAAAAAGGGACTATCATTGAATGGTTTGAATCAACTGTTTGTATACGTGGATGATGTAGATTTAATAGGGGACGATATAGATGCACTACAAAGCAACACCGATGTCTTAGTGCAATGAGATAGGTCTACAGGTATCGCCAAGAATCCTAAAAAAAAAAACACTGAATAATTTATTTTACGTTATTGGAATGTCTCAGGGTTCAGTTCCAGTGTGATTTCCGCACATTCTCAAAAAGAGAAAACGTTTTCTTATCTTAACTACAAAACAATGCTAATCAAGAATTTGCTATCTCCAATTTGATCACTAATTTTCGCACATAAGGGAAATATTCTCAGTGAATGGCTATCCAGAACCCTAATTGACAAATAGAAAAGTGATTAAAACGTGGCGTAAGTGGTGGAAGTACTTTAGTTTGGTTCTTGTGTCCGGGAAACGCACTTGTGACACTCTGTACTGTATTCTTGTGATTGGCAACGTGATTCAGTCTGTAAGACGCCGGACTTCTAATTGGACTTCAAATGTCGCTTCGTTTTTTTTTCTTCCAGCATCGTTGAGAAACTGAACGATATTTGGTTTTTATTAGTCAAGTTACTGGAATTTTCCAGTAGGCCAGGTTAGCTAGCTTTTCCAGAAGTTTTCCGGAAATTTTTTTACAGTGTATTTTTTTCTGATGTATATCTCAACCTACAAACCAAGTTCGAATGAGAGTATATTCCACGCGAATTGAGCGTAATATTTCATCTTTCGAGGGCGGGAAGAGAGACAAGACTTTACAGGGCATTTTCATAGGACTTAAGGTTAGAAGTTTGTGCTAGAATAAATATGTGCTTCTTTGGTCGTTCTTTTCGAAGGAATTGTAGTATCTTTGGATGAATTTCCAGTTGTAGTCCGTTGGAAATGTTCATTGTTTTGAGATAAAATGTTCACCCTTTGACAATAAAAAAACTACAAAATAAAATCTTGAAAATGAAAAACAGAAACAAAATAGAGCATTTTTTCGCAGGTAATAAGGGAAAAGATTATTATCCTTGTTAATATAAAGAAAAAAGTGAACTTGGCGTTAATTAAACCCCGACCAAAGATCAATATTCTAACACCTACGCTAGCCGGGCAACTGCGTGATAACACCTTTGAAAGGGTCTTTATCGTCCCGTCAGATACTTGAGAACAATGTTCAAAGATATTTATTGTATATATCTTCCTCCTGACGCCTTCTGGTATATTGTTGTCATTGAGAAAAGTTATCAGGTTTTCTGTTGTCATTTATAACTAAACACGATTAACTTCACGTTTCGCGGTAAAAAAAATGGCTGATAACAAACTTGGCTAGTACTCACGCTGCATTGTAAATCACTCTAAAAGGATGATAAATCTTTGTGTCAATTTTGAAGAATCAAATGACATCTGTTAAGCATGATAATTCTATCTCAAAAGGTCACACTTTGTATCCAAAGCAATAGTGTTTCGTTAAAAACCACTATTGTCGATTGAAATTCAGTGTATATATATTATGAAAATATTTTCTCGTCGAAAAAAGAGGGAAATTTTCGCTCCTTAATGCACTGCACTCGTTATGAAGAATTTTTAAGAAGGAAACTAAACACAAATTCAGGTGTACAAAATAGAAAATATGCAGATGGAGGGAGGTAAATGAAAATTCTTTACTAAAAAGAAACAGTGAATTAGCAAGACAGACTGTCTTCTTTTCTGTAAATTAGTTGCTACAAATATGTAATCTTTGAGCACAAATTTAAAATGAAACAGAAATAAACTGAGGTGGATTTGCATACACCATATCTACGCATATTTCGTTACTGGCTTGCATTAAAACACGGAGAACAGAGTGAGAGTATGTTTTCGATGCAAAGTTGTTAGGAATGAAACTATTTTTAACTACTCATTGGCATATAAGTAAATCGAATCTGTTTAATTGCAGTGCATGACGCACATAACGTTTTTTATCGTGCGAATTTTGAAAAGGAAAGTTTCATGCAAAATTCCAGTGGGGGAGGCAACTGCCTCTCCCTTTCCCTCCGCCCTAAATGACGAGTCTGCATTCACTTTATGGGTTTCTTGATGCATTTCTATCATTGCCTATGACAGCTGTGCCCCACATAACAAATATATGTGTAATAGACAACTGGTTTAAACGTTCTAGACATCTACAAAACAGGAAAGTTAATTGTGTTAAACGTACAACAAATACATAAATGTCCTATCTTCACACATATAACACACGTATATTATTTATCCACAAGGATATTTTTTCATACACTTGCTAGGCATTCGTTGGAGTACGTAGTTTCACCGATTCGTCGAACCTTTTAGCACTCGAAAATGAAAATAAAAGTTTTGAATTGTCAGGGCCCCCGGATAGTCCCGCTCTGAGGAGTGACCGCTCTCTAACTTAGCTATCTCCGCATGCACACGCTACATGCAACTAAAGCATCTGTCGCGGTTGTGGATGTTGCTACCTGAGCCTCAGATGCCTAAAGGCCTTAAAATAAATTAAAGTTCGAAGTTTGCCACTTTCGTGTTACTGCTTTGGTTATTCCTCCAAACTCCTGACAATCCTGTGATGTTCCACTTAATCCTTTCAAGGTCATTCTCCAACTCCTCTAATTTGTCCTCTCCTCAAGTGATTGATAGTTCAGAGTCGCAGCGAATAGCTCGATTCCAGTCACAGTGTCCTTATTCTGGCTGTCTACGTTCTAAACCCGAGCAATTTGATTCTCTGACTATCTTCAGGATTGATAGCTGTTGCCAGCTGCATTCCATCCTCCACATCCGCCATTTTTTTTATTATTTCTCAAACACATATCTTACGTGGAAAATGTAGGTCATAGTTTTAAATACTAAAAAAATAAAGACATACTTCTCTTAAACAATTCGTAGTAAAAAGTAAGAAAATAATTTTGTTTATGAATGACTAAACAAAACAAAACAAAACAAAAAAAAAACATGAAACGCTCATATACAGTTACTTTATAAATTCTCCAATTGGCGCGTCCCATGCTTTTCTTTTAGTCGTGCATAAACAAAATTATTTCTTAGTTTTTAGTACGAATTGTTTAAGAGAAGTACGTCTTTAAAAAGTGTTTTTTTTTTCGATTTATTTAAGTGTTCGGATACTTTCTTTCAAGCTTATGCTTTGTGACACAAATCCTAAAATGTTCTGCAACCAGTACAATACAACATCATTGCAGGCTAGTATTTATTTTAGGATAAAGAAGTTCATATTAAAAAAATATTAAAAAATGATTTTAAAATATATAGAAATATATTAAAGTAACAATAGAATATTGTATTGTCACTCGACATACGTAGGTGTGCAAAGTTTCATCATTGTACGACGCCGGGAAATGAGCTAAAAAAACGTTACAAGATTTGGGGGACACCACGAACCATTGTGAACTTAAAAAGAAAAGTATGTCAAAATGATTTAATTTCTTAACATTTGCTGCAACCCAAATAGCATTACTGCAGAAGAGGGTTGCAGCATATTTCAGGATGCTTATAACTGTACTCTCGAAAATCCGGAATGGTGCTGCCATAGTCTTCGTGTCGTTGAAATCGTTAAATTTATTTATGTCCTATACACATCTGTGGCTCAGGCCTGGATAGGGTAAGTCCCGAGATAGTGTATCGGCTCAGCTTCTTTGCCGACGCCCATATGTTTCCCTACACACATTCAATATTTCCCCATATCAATCTACGTAAAAACCTTCGAAGACAATAGAAAAAAAAATATATATATATATATATAAACAATACAAAAGACCTCGTAAGCAGTTTTCTACCTTGCAGAAATATAATAAATATAAAGCAAACATGTTTCTCCTCTAAGCGGAGGTGTATGCATAGTAATGATAAGAAAAAGAAAGAAGAGGAATCAGACATGTATATGTGCATTCAACAGGAGAAAGGTTTTGCCTCTATGTCGATGAGGCATTGGGAGGAGCAAGGTCGAAACAATTGACTGACGGTTCCCGTTACTTCTAAAATGAAACCTGTATTCTTGTATGGTACTATTTTTTTTTTAATAAAAGAAACCGTGAGTTCAAGGACGATGGGAGATGTATTAATTCAAGTTAATTTTCTGAAGAACTTTTCACTTAATTGTCAATGATTTTTCCTGTGTGAATGTTACGTGTCAAACAAGTTTTTTTTTTAATTTCTTGTTTTTAATTGAAAGGTTACGGGTGGAGACAGATTCATACGATAGGTGATTGTGATACACTTGCACGGAATGAAATGTTCATTGTTATTGTGGGCGATGGTTTGAATTTTCGTCCTAATAATCTTTCCAGGATCATAAATTCACAAAATGTCTCAGTTTTGGCGCCATCGTTTTATTGTCTACAAGAACATAGAAAGATAAACGAATATAATTTTGGCACCTTGGCGAGAGAAGAAATCAAAACATGTCATTCCGGTTTAATTCCAATATACCATTAGAATACAAGATTTAGAAACATTTTTAATTAACAATAAATGCATGTGGATCTGTATATGATTATGCGATGACACAATTTATTATTAGCTGTCGTAAATCAAACTTGTGCCATTTAGAATGTTCACTAATTATCAGTATTTGACAGGATGTAACAGAACGCATTAATTTAAAAGACTTTAAATGTCCTTTGTCTGAAAATTAATACAACATCCTTTTTGTAGTTAAGGACACGGATATTGAGCAAGGTAACGGGAGACCTCTATTGGCAAATAAGTGCAATAAGGCATCATTATATCTGCATGAATTAAAACAATGTTTCTTATTACTAAAATTGTGACAAAATTTAACCTTTACCACTACATGTATATAACTATCTGCAGAGATGTTTAATCGTGACGTCACAGCTCTTTTGAGAAAGTAAAGAATGTCAGAGTGAATAATATCTTGCCAGTAATGTCTTGACAGTTATGGTTGCAACGACTTTTCAATGTTTTCATTGCATTTAAAGGATAATCTAACCTGACTTTTCTGTTTCCGTGAATTATGTGAAATCTTTCAAGTGTGTATTGTTTTTCGTCGCGTGTAATAAATGAAAAAGGTTTAACCTGACTTTACCTAACCTATTTAAGTGAATTTGCGTAAGAAAGCAAAAGCAGATTTTTTTTCGAAAGCAGAAAGGAAGAAATGTAATGTTTTTTTTTATATTATTATAAAGAACAAAAGGAATCTTGACATCGGTGGGAATCGAACCGGGGAACAGTAGCACACCGCGGTCAAATGCTTTGCTAACTACATCACGTAGCCACTTCCTGACCAACGCTTTCCGAACTTTTTTTGTATCTACTTGGGTAAACGACTAACAAATGCCACTAGTTACGGAGCGTCTTTACGTCATGTATGTAACTCTCACCTGTTATAACTATTTCAAGTATATCATAGATGGCTCTGCAAAGAGGCGAATCTGAATGTTGGTGGCTTATCAAGTTTTTGGAAGGAAATTTGATAACATAATTATATAGAGTGGGAAAATATATCAGGTATTTAGGATATAATATCTTGTCACATTGAAAATGGGGAAGAAACTATTTAATATCCCATATAGCACAAGATATTGCAGTAACGTCTCATTTATATCCAAATATATATACACAGAATGTCTAGAAAAAAAATGAGAACAAAGGGATATATCCGCTTCGGCCTATGAGCTTTATGAGTGTTAAGGGGATATTTTAGGTTTAAACTTCAGTAGTATTCTGAGAATGAGCACCTTACTCAGATTCATAGAGTTGACTTAGCATATTGTCAGCATATGACTCATACAGGACATTAAGATATGCTTTACGCATATATAAAGAACGTCTCGAAATATCATGAGAATATTCGCGGCATGTCCCTACGTTATACATTAAATTCAAAGAGCGATGAGAAAGGAAAGAGGGACCCTTTAAGTGGGCCAGCAGAGGTAGGAAATTATGTGAAAATACTCTTTCTAAACCAGATGTGAACATAAACCAAAAGAATAACTGAGCAAAAGTAATACAGCAACAAGAAAATCAGAAACAAAAAATGTATCTAAATAAAATATAAACACAGCTAAACACATTTGCAAGCAAGGACGTCCATGTTGGGATTATCAGGGCGGGAGCAAGGAAAAAGCGACAGTTTTTCTATCACCAAATCTAGTGAAAAATTACGAAATGGTTTGTTTTCTATCTGGCAAAGTATAATTTTCTCTCGCTAGGGCTCGTGGTGGTGGCGTGTGTGTGCGGGGAGAACCTCCTTTCGCCCTTGTCTGTAAGCACATCTAAACAACCAGAAGCACGTTATGTTTTGCTTAGAGCACATCTAAACACACCTGTAAGTACTACTAAACACATTTGTAAGCACATCTAAACAAGAACAGAAACAAAAAAAGATGTTATGTTTCGTTTAGAATACATGTAAACAAAGTATAAACAGAACTAAACACATCTGCAAGCACCTCTAAATACGTACATTTGTAAACACATCTACAAAAGAGGATGTTAAGTTTTGCTTATAGCACATCTAAACCCATCTGTAAGCACATATAAACAAAACATAACTTCCCTTTTGTTGTTGTTCTTGTTGTTGTTCTATTGTTTTATATTTTTCCTAACTGGTTGATATTATTGTTTGATACTCAGCTCTAGTTTTTTTAAATATATTTTCACATATATCCGTCTGGTTTAATACCATAGCAAGTGTAATATATAATTGTTTGCAACCGTTTTTTTTTTAACATTGTTTATTACCATTGGGGCTTGACACCCGCATTGGGAAGAAGGTTTAGCAGAATCCCTGGTAAACAGAGAAAAGATATAAAGTATTCACATTAATATTGCAGAAAAATTCAAATCATTGATTACGAAATTTAATTTCTTAACGGTAGATTCTTTAGAAGAAGGCCGTATAAAATAATTAGAGAAATAAATATGATTATGAGTATCTCTGAAACCCCTTCCACAAAAGTCTTTGTTGTACTTGAAGTGATCTATGCTTCTCTTAGCTGTCACTTTTATGGTCTTCCAGACTTCAACTGTTTATCGCATGTTAATAGCTCTAGAAGTTGGTGTAGATTGCTCTTCTTTTATTCATCTGTTTTGCTTTTGTTTTTGCAAAATGTCTGTATAGACTTCACTACTAAACACAAGCGTTCATTGAATTTATTGTTCTTTCCATTACTTCCTTTCTTTTTTTTTCTTTTTTTGACTATAAAGCCTTTGTTGATACACTTACTTAGTTGACGTCTCTTGTGGCACACCTCTGTTGTCCACAGCTAAAGCTGTTAATGGATCTACTGGTTTGGGTTGCCGAAGGCTGGAGAGTATACACTTCGATGACGATGAGAGAGATGGAGTATATCTGAGCGAAAAGAAATTGGTGGCATCACAAGTGGAATCGTTTCGCTTATTATGAACCGGAACTGGCATCGGAATCGGAATCATCGACCTTTCCAGTCTAAGTGGGGATGACTTTTTTTTTTCACAAACAACCTACCGAAAATGGATTACCTTCCAAAACAGCAAAAGACAAAGAACAATTCGGTCAATATTTCTTGTTTCAGTTCGACAAATTGTCATCTTCTAGAATTACAAGACGAAATACGTGTACAAGGACCGGACAAAATAATGTGAACACATGTGAAATGCTAGGAAGCTCTTCATGTAACCTATTTACACCGAACGGAGACTTCTTTTTTCAAAGGAAATCGTAGGACTGACTATCTTTGGTATATTACCATAGACCTCATAATCTATTATGAGGTCTATGATATTACTGTACGCCCTTTAGTTATCTTATTGTTGTAAATTATAGCTCATTTAAAAACTTATAGACAATAGTTTTCAAATATATTCCATTATCTCTTCTTGTAATCAATTTCTGCTACAAGGGAGCTGAATTAGAAAAAAGAGTGCAGAAAAATGTATATTCTCACTTTTCTCCATCTGTAGGGGAAAGGTACATTGCGGAATCTACGTCGACTTTGAATCATGTCCGACAGCAGTGTTGCCAACAATAATCACTTGAAAATAACTAAACAGCAATTAATAAGTAGGTAAAACCCTTTCTTACTATTGATAGAACTAGGCTTGTTTATAGCTAGAGCATGCACAAAAGGTAGCTAAATCCCTATGCACAGTACAGAAAAGTAAGAACCTTTAGTAGCTAAATAAGTATTTAAAATAGCTAGATTTAGCTACAAAGTCGCTGATTGGAAACATTGACTGAAGTACTACGTTTCCTCCCCCTTTTGCAACTGAGAATAAACTAAACTTGCAATTCATAGTTTCAACATCTCTGGTGAAGGAAAAACTAAAATAAGCAACAATTAACATTTTTAAGCTAGCGTACACAGTAAAAAATAGTTGTGTTAATTCAACACAATGCGGTGTCTCAGCGTGACAACCACTTTTGTGTGTTAAATCAACACAACACACGGTGTTGATTTCGGTACTGTGGAAAAAAAATACGGCTGCAGGTAGATTTGAACATGAGTTGCTCAGTTAGAAGTCGAGCGTCCTACCGACTTTGCTAAATCGTCAGACGGAAAGAATATAGAGGATAAAAAAATGTTGCTGAACCCCAAACACAAACAAAGTTACTCTCACGACTTATGCCATGATTTAATCACTTTTCCATTGGTCAGTTAGGGATCACAATCCCGATTTATTGAGAATATGTTCCATTTCTATGAAAGCAAGCGCAGCATTTGACATGTTGTTACGATAAGCAGTAATGCTGCTCAAGTGTTTGGCAGTCGCCATCTTGCTTGCTTTCATAGAAATAGAATATTCTCAATGAATGGGAATTCTGGTTCTCGATTGACAAATAGGAAGTGATTAAACCATGGGATAAGTAGTGCAAGTAACTTAGTTTGTTTTGGGGGTTGATCAACATATATTTGATCCCCTACACTGTTTAAATCTATAGTGTACTCGTTTAATTCAAATATTGTTCAGTAAATATCGTTTGCATCTAGTGTCTATTCTGTCTGACGATTTAGCCACGTCGATAAGACGCTCGACTTCTAACTGAGCAACCCAAGTTCAAATCTCACTGTAGCCGTAACTTTTTTTCACAGTACCGAAATCAACACCGTGTGTTGTGTTGATTTAACACAAAAAAGTGGTAGTCACGCTGGGACACCGCATTGTGTTGAATTAACACAACTATTTTTTGCAGTGTACGACTGCCATACATCCATGCCATAACCTGGAAAAGATGAACCACAATTTGCCTTTAATAAAGTGTCTCCTTCTTGAAACAGATTCATACAACTGGTGAATAGTCTTCAGTGGAATATTGTACCAGTTACTTCACAGATGGAGGAGGAAATCTGCTTCTCAACCTGCTATCCAAAACTTCTCGCAATGGTTCTATGATAATCAAACAAATCAGGTGATTGAGCTGGCCAAAACTAAGAAGTATCATTCATTTATTGTTTAATAAGAATACAACGGGCTAATGCCCAATTACAGCGTCCTAACACTAAAGACAAGTACACAGAGTGTCCCCGAAATAATGGTGCAAACTTCGGGAGATGGTTATTTACATAAAAAAAAAGTTATTTTCAAGAAATTCAAAATTATGCCGAGATACAGACGCTCAAAATTATGGCAGCATCGTCACAAATTGATATGGGTAGGTTAGTGTGTTAGGTTTGATTGCTATTTACAGGTTTGCCAGCTAAACTAAAGCCGTATAATAACTGATGATCTCATTTGTATTGTTCTGTATTATATTAACTACAATTTGGAAAGCTGAGGTTTTTGGGTATCCAATACAGATGATTGAATGTAAATTAACGTAGCTTTGTGCAACGTAAACCAACTGGTATGGGAATAACAGTTTAACAACATGAGTTAATCTAACTAAATGTAACGGAACCTAACACACAAAACGTAATCGCTGTAAGTTAGGTTGCATCGACATTTCTGCATTAGGCCTCCTCCCATGTGCAAATCAATGTTGGGCGATGTTTTTGTTGCACTGTTAGCTCAGAATATAGATGGCAGGCTGTTTTTAATGTTGTCATTTTCTATTAACTAACTAATCTAATGGAAGTCCAAGGTTCGAGACATTCTGATATTATTTGATAACCATGTTTGTCTACTAAAGAAGATGTCTGACTATTTTTCAGTTATTGTTTAGTATCTAACGACTAAGCTGTATACTGTACCTCTGTATGTAAAACGGCAAGTTGGGTACATATCAATAGAACATATATCTAATGTATAACTGCTGTAAGTTATTCAATAAAACCGTTTCGTCGTGGAAAATGCCTCGTTTTTTTTATTGCTCATACTAAATAGTCTAGTAAAGGAATTATATTTCTCTAGACCAAGAACTATAAAAGACCAAGTTTAGCCTCACCGATGTGCGTAAAGATTGCTCCATAAAGTAGACATCTTGATTTCTTCGGAGGGTGAGGGTAAAGTTTTAAGCCGCCACCTAAAAACATAATTTCGAATGCGTATCTTTATATTTCTGGTAGTCGGTTGGTGCGGCCCAAGGAAGCCCTTTCCCAGATACGGCCACTGAAATTCTGGCGTCGAGTTTGATGGTGTCATTGCTCATTACCTCTCATTGAACCTACCTGAGAAGTTAGAAGTCAAGAGAAACTCATCGCAGTAAACAATCTTTATATTGATCTTCAGAGAGTCATTACAGTAATAATCATCGTCACGCAATCCATTATCTCTTTTAAACTTAACATTATGTCCACCAGCAATGAAGCGCGAGGTAATTTTTTTTTACCACCTAATTGACCTGACTCCCGTCTAAGGAGAGCCCACATGGAAACGCAAAAAAGCAATTATTAATAATAAATATGTGTGAAGATACATGACCGCACCAAATCTTACCTAACCTCCACGAACCCATGCTCACTAATTTAAGAGGCTCTCCTTAGACGGGAGCTAGGTCAAGTAGTTCGTTAAAAGAAATCTGCGAGCGCGAGAATTGGAGGAAGGATGTACTTCGAATTCCAGTGATGAGGAAATACCGAGACGGAACACTCGATGCCAAAGGAAACGAGCTGCGAGCAAAACTAGATGACGAAAATGATAACGTTTCAAAAGCATCGCTGTGCGGTAGCAATGATGATAATAGTATTAGAGGAAATGTTAATACTCCAAGTATTCAAGGAACTGAAAAAGAAGATAATAGACTGAACGATGCTAGTATGAAAGGAGATTTAGTTAATTTGATGGAAAAATTGATGGAACAGATAAAAAAGAAGTTTGAGGAAGGACAACAGCTGGACCAAGAGAAGGAAAGACAAAGAAAAGAGAGAAGAAGATAGCGTAAAGAAGAGGTAAAAGGAGAAAGATACGAAGGAATAATCAAAGTGATTGAAGATACATTGGGTAGGCCTCAGCAATGTACGAAAACTTGTGAAACGACAGAGTCGAACAGCAGGATACCGAGCAGCAGGTATTGGAGATGCATGTTATAAAAAGAAAAGAACGTACAGGGTCCAATGAAATGGATGAGATGACAATGGAATCGAAGAATATTGAGATTAATGTACAAGAAATACAAAATCGAAAGGAGAAAATATACAGTGGAGTACTGGTTGATAATCCTGGCCAAAAGGAGAAGAGTCAGCTACGGGAATTGGATCGATCATGACTATTGAAGGGAACAAATGAACCAAATAATGAAATCAAATAATCTGTAAGTAAGGAAATGAGACAAAGTAAAGAGAGTATACAATCGTTGTCGGTTGGAAGAAGTAAAGAAGATTGGAAAGGAGACGGGGAGAGAAAGAGAGGAGAAACAGCAGGGGTTTGAAAAAAAAAGGTTGAAAGGAGAGGTACAAATGATAGTAAAAGGCAGAAAGGATAAAAGTAAGATTCACGTTAATGATGTGATGTAAATCCGGATGTAGCTAGTCAACGAGAAATGTTTAGTCAAGAGGTAACTGATAACCAATCTGTAACTACTGGACTTGCTACGGTTCGATAAGTAAACTATAATTTCATAAAAACAAAATTAAAACATTACAATAGCAACTAAACATCCACCACTATCAGACGACTGAAGCCGAAGAGACCATGATTCACGTATATACACGAAAACCAGAAAAAGATTAGTGCGAAACAAAAAGGTAAATAAACATCAGATTGTGACAAAAAAACTGGATGGATAAAGGGTCAGCGGTCACACACACACACATTAACACCTGAAGGATCACAGAACAAAATAGAAAATTTAATCGGAAATACCGGTCAACCGATACCAATACACAACATAAGAAAACACAGAATCGGAGGACGATGGCACGTTTTATACAACTACAAAAGAAAAAAGAGAAGAAACTCCTTTCTTATAAAAGAGATAGAATCGTGTATGCTGGTGCATATGGAATGCATTGGCGAATGCAGAAAGGGGCGCCCCTGCCCCCCTCCCCCGAAGAAAAATACGTTATTTTTATAGCATTGTTTCATCAATTTGTCTAAGAAAAAACTTTTGATTTGTTTCCGGGTAAATCTAATTGATCTAGAAACATCCATTTTTGGAGTAACGGTGTCATATTCCAGGGTAAGACTTAGCAATTTAAAAGGAAATGTGATGAATTAAAAAAAAAAATACGCAAAGACAGAATATTACAAATGTCCCTGGTCTATTTCACCGGCGACTCCCCTCACAAAAAAATCCTGGATCCGCAACTGTTGGAAAGGCAAAGCTTCAGGCCTCTCATTACACCAAAATTAAGGCCAAAACCATGGGGAAACATATCATTGCCAAATTCACTTTGTTTTTTTTGTTTTTTATAAATCTAGCAAATACGGGAGAAAATTTAACTATTATTAGTTTTTGGTAATTATCTAATTTTGTATTCAAATGCTCATAGGTTACCACGGCACCACTTGTGTCGCTCCAAGCGGCCGCTTGTTTCGCTTGCACAAGCTCTGAGATCACATTATTTTTTTTATTTCTTGAATTATGGCTGCCTAACACCTAGCTTGGGTATCTCTTATGGCTAAGTGGTAACGCTCACTGTCTTGTAATCAAGGAGTCCCGGGTTCATTTCCCGTTAGTGACAGAATTGATTTGGAACCCACGTTAAACTGTATGCTTTGTTCTTAGAGTGTCATATTCATCCGATGAAAGGCAATGGCAAACCACTGTCAGTTAACCTTGCCCAGGTACTTTCGGTTCAGGACTTACCCTCGGGCAGAGCACTCATCATCATCAACTCTTAGAAACTTGTTTCTCTTTACAGCGCAATTTATAAACAAGTTTACACGAAAAAGGTTGTTTTCAGTTTTGAGTTTTTTAAATACTCAAAAACGGAAGCCCTTGCAATTCTGGAATAATATGTAACGTCTCATGTAATAAACGGATACCAGACGCTCGTCTCAGATATACATCGGTATCCTTTACCTCCACATCCCCCACACGCCGTTCAACTTTACCACCATAAATGTATAGGGCCTACCTCGCGGTTGACAATAAAAGCAACAAGTAGAAAGAATAATCCGCTCCGGAATCACTGGGAACTCCTTACTTAAGTAACAAAAGAAGTGATTCATCTGTCGTAGACGGCGGACCCACCGCTGACAAAATCAGTAGGAGGTAAAATAAACTCTTTCGTAAATCCGGAGCTATCACAGCCATTAAACGTAGTTGATGAGAAATTTCTACATTATAGGACGTGACCATCTGCTGAGGGAGCTACAGGGAGGTCGTCTGTAATAGATAACTTCACCTACCGGACTCATACAGTAACTTTTTTTGATGTTGTTAAATACAGGTCTTAGAAAAGAACGGTTATATACGATGCCTCCTAAGGTAGCATAAAGAAGCATAATTTTAGTAATGATGTAGCATATACAGGGTGGTAACGAAATGCTCGAAAAATTTCGAGTTATGATAGTACATAAAAATTAAGGGAAAAAACTTTGTTACCAGGATAGAAATACCGTCGCCTTTCGGAGCTACTGAAATCGTGGCAAAATGAACGTTAGAGCTTCATATTTTCATTATCATTAACAGTAGAACGGCGTAGTAACATTCCATAATTATGCAATAGGTAGAAAAAGTAGAATCTCGCGAATTTGCGAAAACACTCAAGAAATCACATAAAACTGATAGTTGCTGACATTTTGCGAAAATGTTCTTTTCAAACTCATGAAATACTCGCGAAATGTGGACCTATTTTTTTCATCCACGAATTCTGAGCTCTACTCAAGAAATTAAGATCATTTTATTCATTCATTTACGAAAATAATATCTATACAATATATATAAAATCTGCCTTTAAAAATCTATCATCGGACTCGCGTAGCACGGAGAATGTAATAAACTGAACACACTTGAATACTTCATAGTCAGGTTGGATGGCAGAAACTATGTGATTCTGGTTTCAAATCCAGAAGATAACAATAATTCGTTTGTCCCAGGTCGATATTTAAAACAGATTCCATTATGCGGTACAAATGATTTTATTTCCTTGAGAAAAAAAAAATGGCGTGGTGCTATAACGATCACAAGTAAGGATTACATACGCTCAACGAACGTTTTTTGTTTATTTGTTTACAATGAGAAAGAACACGAAATTGTCTGGTTGGTGGGTGGGTGATTACATATGTCATCTTTACTCATAGAGAAAGTAGTTTTATTCATGCTCGTTTCTACCTACCTTTACTTCAGAAAATTTCTGGGAATCCCTTTTTTCTTTTCATAAATCCCTTGAGCCCGCATAACACAATTTTGGAATATGTATTTTTGGACAAAGCAGGTTTGAAATCTTGTAGGATAGCTTACCTCAGCAGCTCTATTGTGTTAATAATATTGGAAATGTGAAGCTCTGAAGTTCATTTTCACGCTTTCTGCAGCCTTTAGCTCCGAAACACAGCAGAATTTCCATCCCTGTGGCTGGATATCTTTTCTTTATTGTTATTTTCTTTGTGTGTACTAGCATCCCTGGAAATTTGTCGGTGCCTTACTTACTACCTGTAGAAGCATGGAAAATTTATTCATCGTTTTCTAACCATGAGTTTGTTCACGGATTTTCTTCCTTTTACGGTATCATTTAGTTCCTTCTATGTATTCAATCCTTTATTTGCCATTTCCAATATCAACCCAATTCTCATGGATTACTGACTAAGGTGCTAATTTCGGCTTGGCTCTGGAAAAAACAAACAAGTTCGAATCTTGCTGGGGACTAAGCTCAGTGTAACTGTTCAGGGCAGTGCTGTTTCACGAGGTCAGTACTAGTACCTACAACAATGATCTGACAGCCAGATGCATCACCTCTTTCCCCTGAAGAATGGTCGCCGATTTAGGTCATCTCTCACATCAGTGACAGACCCAGAAACCTATCTCTTCATAAAATGTAAATTAACAAGACTAATAAATATCAAATAAAAATAGCACAACACTTAAACGTAAGTTTTCCACACATTTCAGACAAAAGTTTTTACATAAAATATTTTCTATGTTATCAATTTAAACCAGTAGCATTTTTTATTTCATACTTAATACAATGAGGAAAGTATTACATTAAACTTGTAAATACAGCTAATAAAGCTTAGATCTTTTATCTAGCTAGTAAATGGCATAAGTAGTTAAAGCAATACCAAGAAATATAATTACGTATTTTGTCCTTTTCAAGATTTCCTGGTCATACGTTTCATTATTAGTAATATTATTTTACCAATTTTTACTTCTGAATACTAGATGGAGCTAGCCATTGGCTGTTTGTTTTTCTGTAGTAACGTTAGAAAAAGAGACAGTTATAAAAATATAAAGGTCGCATGAAAAGAGAAACAAAATGTGTCAAAATTTTCTCTGTACCTTGTCGTTGTCTTTTAAAATTTAATTATTCCTCTACATCTGAGAGGTATTCACAACAGCATAAGAAAAAGGAATATATTAAAATTAATAAAGAAGCATTGCATGTGTATCCTACAGACATTCCGTATTATTCTTCACTGGCATAACACATATCCAAACAGACAGAGAGAGCGTCTCTGGTCCCACTCAGATCTCCCTGCTTAAGGCAAAAGTCTTCTTAGTACTTATTAAGAGGTACTAATTATAGACCAACTATTTCCTTTTTAATTTCAATATTTCTCTGTCTGCAGAGAAAATAGTGTATTTAGTTAGTCTTTTGAGGAAGGCTATCAAAGTAAACAAGTTTTTTCCTCTAGGGGTTAAAGGCATGAATGAAGCGTAATAGGCAGTTAGTTCCTTCTGTCGGTTTTATATCCTTCAGCTTAAACTGTATTATGTACACATAATGTTGTCTACCTTCTTTTACATTCTTCTAAAATACCTATAGAACATGCAGACGTCTTGATACACAATCACCAAAAACTTTCGAAACACAAAACCATATTTTTGTTTTAAAAACATAAAGAATATCCCGTCATGTTTTCTTGTTGTATTGGATAATGGAAATTCGATATGATCAAAACAGTGAGCGAATTCTACAATTTCCATTTAGGCAAAATCTGATACAGAATTGAATAAAAAAAAACACACAAAATGGAAAGAAAAATAGTACTTCTCTTTTCCAGATTCAGATCAGGACACAGAACATGCCAAACCATTTACATAAAATTTACTTAAAACTTTCACCTTTTCCCCCTGCTTTTTCAATGTTCCAAGATACATAAGAGATACTATACTTTCCGTAAACCATGTTTGGGTACAACTCCCATCGCCAATAAATGCTTTAATTGCTAAGTATAATTCCAAAATTGGTTACAAATGACAAAAAGTTTCATTTTAAAAAGTAGATTTCAGTCTAAAATTTGTTTGTTCAAATGAATGAAGATCGCAAAGATGTATTTTAATGGAAACTTCCATTTTGTCCCTACTCAAATAAACAAAATGGGTGTGTATTGAGAGCACATCAACGGAGAATATTTTATATATCAGAGTTCAAATGCTTGTAACGAAATAAAAATATATATTATAAGAAAAATTTGCGGAGAAACAAGATATCTTACAAAGGGAAAAATAAATATTGTCAGTTGTAAGATCTACGATCACCTGATGAGAACAAAAGTGGATTTAGTACGCTAATATACATTAAAATAATAATAATTTCGCAGGATTGGAAGAATCACCAGGATTCTTTTAGCTCGGGGAATTCCCACATAAGAAATAAGACTTAAGAAAATCCGATATGTTCCGAATTTTATTCTTAGATGTGTTATACTTCTGGACAAAAGCTATCAGTTCAGAGATGTCAAATTGCAGTAAAGCTTCGAGAACTCGGGAAGAGGGTCTTCAAAATTTCCTCCTTCTCTTTATTACAACATGATTATCAGCGGTGAAGCGATTTACAAGATAAATTTATCTCTGCATAAAAGTTGATTATAGAGGGAGGGAATGTAACTGTATTGAGTAATAAGTATATCGTGCAGATAGTTTTACAAACGTTTATGAAAACGATTTAGGGTAAGAGCAGGGAAGGAAAAGGAGCAATGAATTTTAAAATGTCCTAAATTACTTTTCCTTTCAAGAGGCTCGTTCCATAGTTTTGTCCACTTAAAGAAAAGTGTATATTGATACTGTGCACACACATATACTTGCCGAGGTCACTGCTGCAATTTGCCACTCAGGAGAACATACAACACACTCTTCAGTCCACAACCACTTTTAAAAATGTCAGCTTTATGAAACAACACCTTCATTTATGCATGATTTCTAAACACAACTAAAAATGCTTTTCTTTCAGCCAATGTATGTGTTTCGTGAGCCAGCGCCTAATTAAGCGCTCCTATTACGTTCTTTCTGTAAAGTCTGGGAACCGCTTTCAACAAAGGGATGCTTGTTAAAACGTTATGAGGTCAAGATTTCAAGGATATGTGGATGAAACAGTGAAACTGATTTTTCGAAAAATGTTTTTAAGTGCACGGATATTATATTTGTTTAGGTAACTTACCGGTCACTTTCCCATCCTCTCCCCTCCAGTTGCTTGAATAACCATTCAAATCGACATGTGCATACATTTATGTTGTTTTATGTGTGAATGTGAGTCAAATATGATTTATAAACTACAGGCAAATGTATTTTTTAGAAGCGATTATTTTTGGTAGATAACTTGGCCAATTTTGACCTTAAATTTTCCAGAAATTGCTCAACTCAAATAAATATATTCGTAAGCAAATTGAACTTCACTCATGTTGTAAATTTGGTCAAAATCTTATCGATAGGTTGCCAAGAAACGAGGATTGAGTACCATCACAGCCACCATAACCCTTTTCATAACCATAACCCCTTTTTCAAATCATATGCGCAAATTTCTTTTTTGGTCAGAAACAGGACATATGTAACTGATGTCATTGCAGGTATAATTAATGCAACCCCCCACTCAAGGCTTGTGAGGAGCAATCAGTACCAAGAAGTTGAGAAGCTCAGTGAAATGGGCAGTATTCAAAGTACAAATACTCCCATGATCCTTTGCACGAAAATACGCGTTCCGCCATATTTCCGGTAAGCTACCAGCAGCCGTGCCTGGTAGAAATTGTTCTTGTGTCTTCTGCAGAAACGATTCGTGGTATTATTAATGTGACTACAAGAGGGCTCTGTATATTTGTCTCATTTCCTAAGTCTTCGAGAAATCGGGATGTCATTGAAATGTTATGACGTTATGGAAGGAATAAAAGAATTGAAAGTGTCTCCAAACATCAAATGCACTTCATTACAGCAAGGTAAGTTAAGCCAAAGGCTGTTGTATTACCTACGTACCCACAATTTCATATGAATACCTGAAGTTAATAAACATGAATCCACCATAATACTAATGAACATGAGGGTGATGAATTTACCCTCCATATCGTAGTGGTTAAAGTCGAGGACTCGAATCGGCAATAAGTAATAAGTAGCCGTACCAACTGACGTCTTCATTAGTTTTATCAGTTGACTACCAGTTTGTTATCTGTAGCAAGGTACAATGAGCACAAATAGGAATGTAAGTTTAGTAGTCTCTGAGTCAGATGGAAATTACCTTCGTTATGATTTTGCTTATTGAATGGTTGTTCAAGCTTCTATCTACAATTTTGTGACAAGAATTCCTGTGTCTTCATGTTGAGTCGTTGAAGCAAGGATACATATTTGAGAATTGTCATGGAATATAAGTAAACGTTCAAATAAGAATTTGTCTGAATATGATTACTGCTGATATGTATAGATGTTTGAGAATTACTTGTGATAAAAATGCTTGTATTCAACGTGGGACTTATAGAGTAAGCATCCTTATAAAGGAATGTGCAGATGAAATGTTATAAACACGTGAAGTCGTATAAAATATACGGCTATAGTAAAGAATACTACTTGGTGAATTGGAATACTTCAGTACTTGATAGCGGAACTGTTGCTTATTAGTAGTATCTACTCTATATTCCATGCTAATGAAAGGCAGAATACAAGAGAGAACTGTGCGGTTCTGAAGTATCATAATTCGAAATTGTCTCGGGAAATGTTGATATGATTTGACATAATGATATGTATTGAATGACATAATACAAGAGATCATAAATCACATGTAGAAAACGGCCATCTTACATGCAGGAATGCCAATTGCATATTTTAAAATGAAGTAGTTCCAGGTTCGCTCTATATACATTGCACAATACCGCACTGTGGGACCCCTAAGAGCGACGCAAAAATTGTCTGTGAGGGTCGAAAAAACATTTAGATGAATGATTTAGCAAGGGTGAACATGTACCTAGTCTTTCGTGGCCTAGTGGTTATCGTCAAGGACTTCGAATCAGTATTGCGAAGACACAGGTTCAAACCCTGTTGCTGGTTATAATGAACGAAAGTTTGTTAAAGTTTTATCAGTTTCACAATGCGAATGCTGGAGTGGTACGTAGGAACAGTCCTGGGCGCAAGCTTTTACGACTTTGCCTCCTAGAAATAGTGCTCACTGAGGGGCATCATCCTTCAACAGGTTTATGCTATATCTGTGTCTCTAGATTGTGAATGGAAGTTAAAAATTAAGAAAGAACATGCATAGTGTTTACAGATAAACAAGTTTACAGACAGACAAATGTATAGTCAAACAAGGTTACAGACAGACAAATTTACACACAGACAAGTTTACAGACATATATTAGTTATCTTTCCTTAAACGGCGATGCGATGTCTCATTGCGTCTCAGAAAACGGACGATTCAGAAGCACGAGAAAAAAATCAAACGAAATGCAGACATTCTTCAAGGTAAACAATTTTAATGGTTTTGATACAGCGACTATGTTATATAATGTGTAAGGACAATATCAAAATAACATCTTTAAACGTTTGTTTCATCTAATTGGAAAACTCCATTAAAGAGATAAGATTTGTTGGATACAAAATGTGGTCGCTATTATTGTCTCTGCCGACAGTCGCTTCGGATAAGAAAACAAGCATCACCAACAATTGTGTTCAAGAAAAAGTGATACATCAACTTAAAGATAAAACGCCAACAAAAGTTGAAATTGAAACAAAATGGGACATCATTTTACAAGTTACAATCATTAAAAGGCCATCTTGAAGGTCACACGCACGCCTTTGCTAGTTTAAAAATGAACATGGTTGCTCTGAATTTACATTTGATAATGTTAGTATTGTTGTACTTTTAATTTCTGCGATAACAATATAAACTGCGGTCAACTTTAAACAATATACATTAAGATAATGAAATCCTTGGAATGTATGATAAATATCTGGTATTTAATGGATTGAACTAATATCCCATTGTCTTACCGTTGTTCAAATAATGCGTTTTGAGTTCAAAAGCTGAAATTATCTTTAAGCGTGTTTACAGCTGTCTTAAAATTTATCATCTTCAAAGTAAAGATATGGATGAGTGTAGAAAACTGGATTTTTATTAATTGCCTTTAGACATCTCAGGCTCAGACCGGAATAGTGTGGGGGAGAGGATGTAGGAAGATAGTAGTCCAGGGCCTAGTTTGTAGGTACCATCCCGGCATGTGCATGATATGACTAAGGAAAAACCTTCGGATGTGCGGTTGTTGGGATCGTTCGCAGGACTTTCCGATCGCTAAATCAACGTTCTATTGAGCTACCACCGCTCGGTGACGGTATAACAGTTCTAGAAGGAGCCACTGAAATCCTAAAACTGCAACGCAAGAATGGGATTTAAGGACGGAAACAATAGACTTATGCACACGGCTTCTTCTCTGGAAGATCCTCTCGCAACGGTGAACTTGAGGCAGTGCGTCATGCTGTGAAGGCGTTTACCAGTACAAGCACACCTGAACTGTTGGACGAATTTAGATCATTCATAACCCAGTGCCGCTCGCCATCTCCACAAGCTGGAATTATCAATAGGTGCTGCTACTGTTAATTGGTACTCTATGATTTCACTCCAGTTCACGCTGAAAGGGGGAGTATGTTGTGAGCTGGTAAGGAAACCCATAGGCCAGCATTTCATAAAATGAATTGTTAAGTGTGATGTGAATTGGATCTATTTCCGCAATGCAGAGTCCAGCTATACATAACCAATGACTAGACCCAGATCAAATACCCGATACAATGGTATTCGAAACATAAGGTTTTGTTGTAAGATTGGTAAAATATCGAGAGCTGATACGCTTTGAGGTAGTTCCAGAGGTCAGGGGAGTAAATACTCATCACTCAGCACAGCTCAAGTAAATACACAAGGCTCCAGCCTAAAAGTATCCCGTTGTGTTCAACCGTAATGTCTTGTTTACACCAATAACATTTTACCATGGTTATCGTTAACCAGGGTCATTTTAGTAATGCAAATGCAAGTTACCGGTAATGGGGGTTTCAAATGTAACCAGCGTTAGCTAACGGTTATCTTGTAACATTAGTAATAGCACCTGTCTAAATGCAAGTTAGGTGTTGAACGAGGCTCTCACTTCGTGAGTTTCTTCCTTTCGTTTTCAAAATTTATAGAATCCTAGTAATGAGTATCGCTTTAATAGTAGAGAAGAATAATGGCACAGCTAATCTACAAAATGTTACGCTACAATTAATTGATTTCTGTTGATTATTTTATAATTTAAACCTCTTCGTCGTCTAAGCTTTTGTTTAGTTCCGCTATGCTCACTAGATGGCAGCTCCGGCGGAAACTAAATAAAACAAGCACGAAAACCAAGTTCCACACGTATCCACCTGCAAGAAGTCAAATAAATAGTAAATTAATTCTGGAAACATCAAGGAGCTGGTTGTGCCCGTCATCAGGCTACAAATGACGAATCGACCATCAGTATTAGCGACGAAGTATCAAATGAAAAAAAATATTTCCTGTAAATTCGACTAATCAGCTATTAAGCTGAAGTATCTCCTTGCAGCAGAAAGATCTAGAACAATATATGAATCACTTGTTTTATACATTTTCATATGCACTATATTTAATAAATTTTTCAAAATTGTAATGCTTTAAAAAGGACAATAGATGGAGCGCGAGTAGTAAATTCTATTACGAATTATAGTATACATAATTCAGATATAAAATAAATTTCCATGCTCAATTTTTATTTACGTCTATGAATTGAAAGTAACATGTTCATCATTATTGTAAATACTTTTAAAACTTTTTTGGACTACAATATAATAATTTACGGGCTACCAACTGTTTTAATTGAAAGAGACTTTATATAAGGTTATTGCAATGTAATTTTCAAGTTTCTCTTCTCAATTACATTTAGCACGGGCGGTTGGAATACACAGCAATAAATTTTCCTGATCATTTTTCTTTCTTTCTCTAAACCTTACCTCCAATACCAATTCACTCTCTTAATTAACTTGACCATGTACGCCATTGACAAAACAATGCCCTAGCCGATTCAAATCACACAAATATTATGATCTCACAAATTAAATTATTCTCAAGACTAAAGTGGCCTAAGACGGCCAGAAGTCCATCCCGGGGGGGGGGGGGGGCTGCGAGCCTTGGGAAAATTTACTTTATTGATTGATTTTGAAGTTTCTCTGTTTCTAGGGCAAAGCGTCCGCTGGTAATGATTTAAAAATCATATTAAAATATAGGAAATAGTTTAGTCCAGAAATAAAGTTTGTGATTGACACTTAATTATGCATTTATTGGTTTTGAATTTATTTATGGCCTTTAGGCATCTCAGGCTCATGCCGGGATAGAGTGAGGGGTGAGGATGTTGGAAAGTACTTGGTCAAGGTCTAGTCAGTAGGGACTAACCCGGCATTTGCCTGGTATGATTGAGGAAAAACTCTATTTTAAAAAAATCTTAGTCAGTATGGACGGCCGCTGGGCTCGTTCCCAGGACCTTCCAATTGCTCTACAAATTGAGCTCCGGCTGGTCGGTTTAATTATGCACGTATTTTGTTTGTTATTAGAATAATGATTTTAAGAATATCTTACATGAAGAAAAAGAAATAAAATTTATAATTGCGTGTTAATCTCAAATTTCAATTTCTTTTTATTTTTAGTTAACGTAATTTATAAATTGTTTGTCAGTCTTGCGTTTTTTTTAAGAAATATTTTCTTTCTGTTTTTAAAATGTGTTCGGCACAGTGCTAAGTTAATGGTAGTGAGTCACGAATCCCCTACCCATCGTTCTCCACGCTACATAACATACAGAAGCCGTCATCAACGTCCAATACAGACAGTGCTCTCCCAACACAAGCCACTTGATCATCAACTAAGAAAATTGGTCTTGTGTTATGTATGTGAAAGACTATAATTTGCCAGCAGGGGAACACGTACTGGAAGATACAACAACAGCTTGTTTTTTGGAATACAAGAATGATATTTTTTCTTCTTCAGAAAATAAGGAAAGAACACACACATATTCACACTCAGTCTCAGTGTGGTCTAGTGATTACGAATCTCGGAAGTCTGATCGTTACTGAGGTGGCACGCATGGTTCGAATCCTCCTTCGCTAAACTTTGTAATTTTAGACCATTTTAGTAATTAATGACTTCGGGAGGTCCTGGATTCGATCCCAGCGGCCGTCCATCCTGATTGAGGTTTTTGCAGAGTTTTTCCTCAGTCACACCAGGCAAATGCCGAGGTGGTACATTCAACATAGGCCCTGGTCGACACCTTCCCGAATCCTTTCCCTTCCTCTCCCGGCCTGAGCCTTTTAGATGCATCAAGGTCATAAATAAAACCTCAAAATTTAGTATCTAATGACATAGGCCAGTCTCAATTCTACGACCCTGTACTAACTCTCTCTCTCTATGGCTTATGGAACTCGCAAGTTCATCGCCGCAGTAACAAACGTTCGCCATTGGATTTTATCCTGGGCAGTATCAAGCCAGTTTTCATCACGAACACCTACTTCTCGAAGATCTCTTCTAATATTGTCCTCCCAACGACGTCTCGGTCTTCCCAATGGCCTCTTTCCATCGGGCCTTCCAACCAGGATAGAATATAATCTTCGTTTTTCCCCCATCCGAGCTACATGCCCTGCCCACCTTAGTCGTCTCGATTTCATTATTTTTACAACATCTGGTGAATCGTACAGTCCGTGGAGTTCTTCATTATGCAGTCTCCTCCACTCTCCAGTCATCTCGTCCCGTTTCGGCCCATATATCTTTCTCAAAACCTTATTTTCAAATACACGTAATTCATGTTCATCTGCTAGGGTCGTACTCCAACTTTCGCAACCGTAAAGTATTACCGGCAGAATAACCGTTCTGTATATTTTTAATTTCAATTTCCTTGATATTAATCGCGATG
>JAGDQP010001409.1:44842-80880 GCA_022664845.1 Lepisma saccharinum | reverse complement strand
ATTTTTGTTCGGGGTTATCTTCCCCTAGCCTTTGTAGATCCCTCTACTAACTGCAAGGCAGCAGTACTGGTTTTGGTCCGCCCCGGAATATTTCCGGTACTCACCATATCTGGTCGGCATTCTCCTATCCGCCACCTGGGGAGGCGCCTGGTGGAAGACCAGTAACTCTAACCCGGCTACGACCCTGTACAGTTTCTAAAATCTATAAACGCCAGTAGCATACAAACGTGTTTTGAACGTTGATTTATGGTTGATTTCATAACCGTTATCGGTTGAAATAAGTACTTATAATTTTAAATCATATGTCAACAAAGACTTGATATTGTTGAAAAGATGTTAGTTCAACGTGGATTCAACTGTTATTTTTAACTTTCGTATAGATTTCATTTCATGGGATACTTTCTAATTTTAATAGAACTAAATTTGTCATTAAAAGCTAATTGAATGCCATTTACTATTATTTTGTGTCCTCTTTTGCATGTTGAAAACACGTTGAATTTCAATTCATATTACAACGAAAATTTGAGTTCGTTGATAGGGCGTTAATGTGACGTGTTTTTTTAAACTATTATGTCTATTGAACTTTGCTCCAGATTATCTTTCCAAGTTAATACAAAGGTGAAACGATACGTCTGGGTTTGTGGCGACTGCTTTCAAGACTACCTTTTACTATTGGTACCGTAAAAGATTAGTAACTCTCAAGGTCACTCCGTGGTTCAGGAGTAACGCGTCGAGTTACCAGCGACGAGTGCCGAACGTTCCAAGCTTGAAACTCCACAGCAGACGGTTGGATAATTTACTGTTGGAAAATTAATACTGTATATCATGATGAAAGCAACGGACAAAATGTAACTAAATGTGTATACGAATAGACAGCAACCATGCTCGGTTTTGGCCAATTGAACCCCGCTTATTGATTTCAGCTTGTTTCTTTTCACCCCATATTCAACGTAAAATAAACCGTTGAATATGCGGACATTTCGGTACATTTATAACGTTAAAATAATGTTTCGGTTCCCATTATGTTTCCAGCAGAGCTGAAATCAGGTCACCCTCGCTGACCCAATGACCCGGCCTAACCTAAACATCGGTGACCCGGTCCGAAATTTGACACGCTCTGGGAAGTTTAATGAACAGAGAATTTTCTGCGTCATATTTATCCCCAGTACCACATGTACGTTGAAAATACGTGGATTAAACGTACACTAGTGACCAAAATTAAAGCAATATTTGCAAAACGTGATAAATAATTGTTTTAAAATGTCGTATGATATTTATGCATGGTCAAAAACATATTTCTATCCGTTTTAATGTAGAAAGACACGAAGGTTCGGCGCTAGTATAGCAAGTGACTGTAGTCGTAGGGTGTAAAAAATAACGTCCACTAAAGCAGTAGCGTAGATAGGAATTTCTCAACGGAGGGGATATTTTGAAACTATCATCCTTGGCAGTTATGCAATGCAACTACATTGAAAAAAAATATTTCGGTTCTTCTTTCAGTAATTTTAGATCAGCACAATCATGTTGGAAAATACATATGAATAGATTATATCCTTGTAGTTTGCTTAGTTCAGTTATAATTGTAATTTAAATTTAGCCCATATTTCAAATCTCAAGTTAGATTTTGTCAAGAACGAAGAGTTTCTTGACCAGTATTTTTTTCGTTTACTTTGATGACAGATTTCTCTTCGCATCTGCCAGTTCGTTCAGTCACATATGAAAGTTTCAATTCTTCAGCCTGTATTTATTCGCTTCAGAGTATAAAATATCATCTCTGGAGTAGATGTGGGTGCAAGTTGTACAAAATCTGAAACCCTTTTTTAAAAGTTTGGAAATCTGATATGCTTCCATTGTAGTTTGAATAGAACATTTTATTTTTATTAGTTTCGATTTAGAAAGTTTCAATTAGTGTAGGATATTTTATATACACAGCAAAATTAAAATACTTCGAACTTTGGGAGTCTATTTTCTCGTGTTCAGTGTCTTCATTTTAAAAAAAAAGGATTAATGAAGCTCAGATAACACTTTTGTTATCGTAGTATCATTTTTGTTTGTTGATTTTTGTTGCAATTGGCTAGACCCATACTATTTTGTCATACAGCTCAGTGACTTATACAGGCGAAGAATTCAGAGAGTGTCGACCTCTCTCAAATTTCGATATCTTTGTGTAATCATGTATTCATTATCTAATTTCATATCAATACCCTCTTTGAACCTCTCTCAAATTCCTGCACCCTGAGAAATAAAACTGGATACATGCCTGAAAGAGTTTGTCTTAAAGTGTAATTGGATCTCATTCCCTGTTTTTTTTTTTTTGTAGATATTTTCATAGATTCTTCAATACTTTGATTTACTGTAACTTTTTTTTGGCTTCCTTCTGACAGTTCTTTTTAAGGTCGCGAGTTCGAATCCATTTTAACAAGCATTGCACTCCTCACATAATCGTGACAGGCCAAAGTCAAAAGTTACTACCATGCCCCATACAGAATCAAGTTTGCCAAAAGTTTATCTTCTTCCCTTACGACCTGAAAGGTCATATCAGATCTTACGCTACCCTATATCTCAGAATAGCTCAAACCTTTTCCAGTTTTGTGAAATGTATAATTTTTCATTCATATCGAATATAACCATGTTTCATTCATATCTAACGTGTCTTCTCTATGTACAAAATATCTGCTTCAACCAGGTGCGAAATGTTTTATATTTAAAATTTTCTTCGATCTACTCTCGTTGACAGAGTATCAATTAACATGAATTACCATATTTTTCGCTACTCTCTCGAAATCGTCTAATTTACCGACGAATCGATATGATTGTCAGAGAAATCTCTTGTCTAAACTTTTGATCTGCTTTTTCAAGTTTTTTAATTTTTACTTTACTGGTTGTCCTGAAGGTTATTTACTACATGCACGTAATTGTGAAACTACAACGCAGAATGTACAATACGATCCTTTATCTATTTAGAATAAACGAACAATTATATCGGGACGGACGTAAGTCATGTGCTGTTACCGTTCTTATAATTAATTTTATTTTTTAACGAACTATTATATGATTCCAAATGTAACTTAATTCAATTTCTTACGGAAATACTCTTCCCAAGTTCATATAGATGGAGTCAAGAGGGAGATATATTCCCCATATCCAGTACGCCACTGCACTAAAGTATACGAAGGTGTTGATTATCAGTGTTTGTTAAAGGCAGATGATACCAATGGTACTGAACAGCTTAGAAATGACTAAAGGAAGACTGTTAAATGCCACTATACGCTGGAGAACCATTGGAAGACTTGAAGCTGGACAGTCACAGACCAAAGTAGTCAGATAACTCAGAGTGAATTCCTCAGTGCTCAGTCGTCCTTGGAGACTGACACAGAAGACACGTCTAGAAAACCGGTCAAGGACATCCAAGTGTTATATCTGGAAGCGAAGATCGTTATTTGCTGATAAATGCCAGGCACCACAATTGGAGTACCGTCCGTCAACTGGCGTCAGACCACGTTGCGCTGCAACAGGATATCTCGGAAAACTGTGCATAGATGACAAGGAGACAGATGAATGTATGCAAGGGGACCGATAGTCTGTGTGCCTTTGAACGCTGCTCAGAGAAGGAATCGTCTAGAATGTTGTCTACACAGATCACAACCATTGGACAGATGAAAAATTGGACGTTCGTATTATTCAGTAATGAGTCGCGGTTTACTCTACAGTCTGATTCTCGACGGTGCGTCATCTGCGGAGAACAGGGAACATGATATAATCCTTCCAATATCATCGAACGTGATCAATACGGAAGTGGCGGGGTGACGTTGTGGGCCAGCATTAGCAGCATCTGAAGAACGCCTCTACGCGAAACGACCAGAGTAAATGGACAAGGCCAAACTGCTACCAGATATCGCGATCAGATCTTGGCAGTACATCTGAGAGACTTTCTTCAGCATGTGGGAGAAAATTTCATCCTGATCAATGACAATATCCGCCCTCATGAAGCTGCATTTGTGGACGACTTTTTTTTTTTAATTGGAACTATTGCCCTTTTAGACTGGCCAGTACGTTAACCGGCCTTAAATCCAACTGAATATGTTTGGGACAACCTAGCAAGCTGAGTTTCTTCGCGATCACGGCCACCCATCTCATTTGATGCTCTCACAATAGCTCCGCATGAATAATGGGAGCTACAGCCACAAGATCTTCTTGCTGCACTTATCCGTAGTATGCCACATCATTGTCAGACTTGTATCATTGTTAGGGGTGACCATATACCCTATTAAGCTCCATTTTGGGGGTTTCTCACTTTATTTTGTATTCTGATCTTATTATTATAATTTTCGCTTGTATCCTTTTGTGACACTACAACCCTCAGATTGAACTGTATTATGTATCTTTCAAGTAAAAAAATGCTGTTTCGATTTCGTTGTATACCATACTTATGCATACCTTCCTGTAACACCAACTGTTTCAAGAAATATATTTCTTGTGTGCAGATTGCTTCGTTTTGCTTTAATTTTGGACACTAGTGTAGTACCGAAGTGTAAAAGTTTGCCCATTTTCTCCCTAGTCTCACCAGACAACTGGTGAAATCCCCAGATTCCCATGTCGTAAACGTCGGAGGGCCGGTGGTGACTAGAAAGCGACGTCTCACCAAGTTCTCGAGGGCCCGTTAGCGATGTTTCGTGGTGTGACAACCTCAATTCGTCCAATTATACAATCCACAGGCCGCTGGTGACGACGAATAACCAGTATGTCACCAATTTCCCGAAGCTAAAAGAGATTTTATTTTCAGTTGGTCAAAATAGAGTATTTTTGAAAGATAATGCTTGCTGCCCATTAGCAATGATTTTTAATTGAACTTTGGTCATTGTTTTCATGACTGTATATTAGTAAGTTTGAAATTTCTTATATGTCTACGATGGGATTCGATCCTAGAACCTTTCAATTTGTTTTTTGCCTCTCTAACCACTACGCTACGACCTATCTTCGGAATATTCAGTATTATGGTATTTCTTTTATGTTACGAAGACTGCTTCTGAAGCAAATAGTGGAGGCCCTCGATGTTAAAGGCTGGGGGCCCACCAGTAGTCTGCCAGCGATAAACATTTTTTTCTGTCGAAAATTTGCCACTAGCGGTCGGCTAGCATCAACTAGATATTTGTTTATTGAAACTCTGCCATCAGCGACCCGATAGTAGTTGGTGGCACGGGGATAGCATGCAAGTTTGCAACAATGTTGTCAGTTACTTGCTTTAAGCTCATCAAACTTAATATTGTGTTGAACCTAATATACAAGCACGAAACAAACTTGCTTGAACAACATAAGTGCTCGTTGGAACAAGTAGTTATGCGAGAAAGCTTATTTTGGAATTTATTTGAATTTTGTTTCGTTACACTTCTGCGGGTGTCAAGGCGTTGAAGTCCCATCATGTGCCACGGCTGTTTCGTTTTAAGCTAATAAGCACCAACTCCCACGTTTTACTACAGATGTCTCTTGTGATCTGATGAACTAAGTATAACTAACGATTGGAAAGCGAACTAGGGCGTCTGCTTGCGTGCTCTGGTGACTACAGCATCGGGTTGATGTACTAGTGGTCGTCGGATCGATTCCACCCCCCAAAGGCAAAGTTTTTATTTGTTATCAATTACACTATGTGTTTCTTCCTTGTTCTTGTCAATACTATTTCAACCGTGATTTTTGTAAACTAGACTGCTTGATTCAACCATGACTTAAAACCTTTGAGGCTTGACTTGCTAAGCTTGCATTAAATTGTCCCATTTGTCAAAGTAAGCTTTATTAATTTTTGTATCTGGTCAAAATTGCTAATATACGACGCGTTTAGTCCATCAACATCGCAATACAACCGAGATATTACTATTATGTAATGATAAGGGTTCTGCCTGGAGTCAGGGCTACGACACGAAGGTCCGTTAACAAGGTGAACCGATGGTCGTTTGCCATTGCCTTTCATGGGATGGATAAGACGTCCTATGGACGGGACCTACAGAATAAAGAGGGGTTCGAATCACTTGTGTCCCCACGGTAAATCGATCCCGAGGACCCTTGATTACAACGTAGCCACCTCACTAGGAACAGAATTATTATAGATAGTTTGCTGAAATACAAGCATGATAAGATTCATTCAAGTTTTAGTTTCTTACGTGCAGAGATTGCAACACTTATCTCCATTATATTGAATTTCTCCTCACGTGCACTCTTCAGAAATTTTGATAGTGTATCTTTTGTTTGACAGTCCAAGCACGCAATCCACATTTACTGTTTACAAGCCAAATGAGTATGAAAATGTATTTGTTTGCGGAAAAGTCTTTTTGATTCTCCGTGTCATGCCATGACCTATCGGGTCCCTTTTAATAAGTATCCGTCCATTTAGTGGCTGGTTGCAGCAGTAGCCGCTTCCAGTGTTGCTGCATTAACCCACTCCTTTCGTTGAAAAGAAATATGTTATGACCACAAATTGTTCTGTAAACAGTTTTATTATGACGTTGATAACATTGTACATTTATTATGTTATTATGCACTTTCAGTTGCTTTTTATTCTCGGCTTTATTATCTATGAGACTGTGCTAGATTTCTCCCCCCCCCCTTCACCCATGGCGTTTCACCCCCCAAATTCCCGAATATCCCCGCCTTTAATCCTTTTAAAGCAAAAGTTTTAAGGCTGGGGATATTCGTGAATTTGGATCTCGCCCCCCCCCCCTCCGCTATTTGGGCTTTGTACTCCGATAGTGGAAATCCTGGCTGAGTCCCTGATTATCTCTTAGTGGACAAAAAATGTTTTTTAATATAATTTTATCCGTTCGTAACGCCAGCGCTGGATTTAGTTACATGGGGCCCCTGGGCTAGTGACTTCCGCTGATGGCTAAAGACTATTAGGGCCCCTGTTAACTATTCCTTGTAGTCGTAAAATTAACTTATATACTTTTGGCGGGGCCCCTGAACAAGTGGGGCTGCAGCCCCTTTAGACCCCACCTTAATCCGGCTCTGCGTAACGCTAGCGTCTAAAAGAACTGCCTTCATATTTGAGTTCAGACACTTTGATTAATTAAACAGTCATCTTTTTTATCTAATAAGGCTACAACTTCTTCCTGTAGTTTTCTTGCAGAATCAGCACTCAGTATGAATGGTAAACTAGTGCCTAAACGTAAACAAATAAGGACAAACTAACTTCACATTTGAATTCAGCTTCCTCAATTTACCTTTGACGCTATTAAACTGACTGTACGCAGACTGAGCTATGACTTGAAGGTACCTAGGTAACATGAAGCAAGGGTTGTTTTCCATTGCTTTCCATCGGATAAGGATTACATCCTGAGGACACAACCTTCAGTTTATAGTTGAGTCCGTACTCCTTATTGTTTCCTCAGAGTATCGAACCCGGGACAACTTGATTACAAGCCAGAGAAGGATACCATTCACCTATCAGAGATAGACTTTAGCCACAACTTTTTACGTGGGAACCGCGTGGATTTTGGATCGGTAATTGGATGGCACGCAAGTTCGCGTCGTACTGTCGGATCCTGTGTTCCACAGATTTCCTCAATTTTAGCAGCCGATTTGTCGGAATTGTACCTAGAGAAAATCCCGTCTCCCATCTATTTTCCCGGAAGTGTGCTCGAATTTTGAAATTATTAGTGGCCTTTAGGCACCTCAGGCTCAGGTAGGGATACTGTGGAGAAGAAATATTTGGAAGTAGTCGGCCTGGGCCTAGCTAGTAGGTACCATTCCGGTATTTGCCTGGTATAAATGAGGAAATCCTCTGCAAAAAATCTTTGTTAAGTTAGGCGACCTCTGGGATCGTTCCCTGCACCTTCCAATTGCTAAGCCAGCTCTCTACCAACTGAGCTACGACCGCTCGGTGGAAGAATGCTCGAGAAAGACGTCACCTCCCTAGATTTGTGCTGGCACATGTAATAAAACTACATATCCAGCCCATTATTGTAAAGTAATTTCGAAAACAAAATTGTATTTCCTTCAAATGAAAGCTCTTCCTGAATGACGCAAACTTTATTGACCTTAGATTTATTTATTTATAACATATGGATGAGTTAGAGCGAAAGTAATGTAAGTCAAGATTTCGATAATTATGAATTAAGTAAAGAACTATAAACTAACCTGAAAGAAGAGGCGGATTAAGTCAACTTCACACGTGGTATAAATACCAATAGCGAGAAAGACTTTTAACTTGGTCAGGAAGTTAACACGCTCGTTCTTGTGGTTCTTTTGAACAGGTATATTCAGAATTCACTGTATCAAAAGCTGTAGGTCCGCTCCTTAAAATTCACCAGATCATTTAGAAAGATTTCAACCAACCAATATTGATCTGCATAACTAATTAGAAACAACACAATAAAACGTTCGCTTTTACATCACCCACCGACTGGCTGTAGCTCAGTTGATAGAACAATCGGTAAGTTTTAGAACCGATCGTGACTGAGATTTTTCCAGGGGGTTTCCTTCATCACACCTCAATGGTATGTTCAAACTAGGTCCTGACCGATTTCCTTTCAACGTCTTCTCTCCAAACCGATCCCAACTTGAGCCCAAATTGCCTAACGGCAATAAATTAATTCAAATTAAAGAAAATAGATAGCATCCTTCCGAGATGGGATTAGATATGCTACCAGCACAACGAAATCATATTACGAGGAGTGTTCAAAAAGTTGGTGTCCCGACCCTCTTGCTATTGATTTCCAGATTGAAAGATTGTTGCATATTGAGCCTAATATTTTGTAACTAGTGTGGCCAAAGAACAGTTGTCAAACTCTTCTGTTTCTTTTTATCGGGTAATTTAAAAGGCAGGGGCTCCACAGTCTAGTGGTTAGAGCATTGGACTCATGTCCGCGTGATCCCGGGTTCAATTCTCGGCTGAAGCACCCCACTTTTCGGCGTCCACCCATCGTAAGACAAACTGGGGAGTCACGTGAATAAAGACGTGACGACCACTTGGTCTAGAAAGCCCCTGATACGCCTGTTCGTGGTCAAGGTGACGCGCAGTGCTGATCCCACGGCCTTCACTCAGGCGGACGCAGTTTCGACAACCACGGACAAATGGCGTTGGGTCAGACTCAAGACCTTTCGGTCTGTAACGCCAGTGGTTATTATTATATTAATTTAAAAGGCAAAGTGTCACCACTCAGTGAAATTGAGAAAAGTGAAACTTTTGGTGTTTCTGATGATTGGTGCTTTTACACCATAGTCTGTTGTTTGGTCTCAACTTAAAAATTATATAACGATGTTTCGTCCTCAGTGACAATTCTGGACCAAAAGTTTTCAAGGTCCTCTTGAAGAAGAGTGAAATTGGCACTGGCAACCCTGGCGTGGATTTTTTCTCTCTCCTCTGAGCCCAACATTCTCTGTACCCAACATCGACTCACTTTACACAGACCCAATGTTCAGTTAAAATGGAATTAGTGATACCACGCGATATGCTAACGATGTCTGCTAGTGGTGTAAATGGTGTAACGCCGATATTCTTTATTCAGTTTTTCCTCAGTGCTGGATGTTGATGGCGTGCAGAGTGGTCTGCGTCATCACACGACTGCCATATCCTCATGAATCTGCTGCACCGTAAGTCCTTTCAATCGGAAATACTTTATCACTGTCCGTAGTTCGCTTTTCTTCATTTCTCCTTGCCAAATAAATGACCCTATAAAGGGTAAAAAAAAGAAGAGTTAGAGGACTGATATTTGACAACATTACTTACAAAATATTAGCCTAAATGTACAACAAATTTAAAGTTTGGGAATCAATGGTAAGAGGGGTCGGGACACAAACTTTTTGAATGGCCCTCGCATTTAAATAAATAAATATAACTCTTACTGCAATCGGTATAGGATGATTGGACTTCTGAAATTGTTACCAAAGCTTTCTACTCGTTGAATATGTCTCTTCTTGCGACAATAGGACTGATCAATTCGAACCGGAAATCACAGTTGTGTTTTTTTATTCCCCGAAGACTTGTTCCTTTAATTATAGAGGAGTTCAGTACACTGTGAGTTCAGACACAGCGTGTGCGCAACTGATTGTAACACTGGACTTAGTATATAATAGCCTTGAGGGAGGTCTTTTAGTACCAATGTTGTTTATAACAACGACTAGCCTTCTGCAGCTACGGGAAGCCTCCAACCACTTCGGTCGTAAGACCACTTTAAATCATTGCAGAGAGACAAAACAGGCTCCATTTTTTTTTACTGACAGGGGAAACTCTTAATCTTATTTATGTGGACAATATTACGTAATGGCTATTTATTTAGTAGTAAGAGTCAATATAGAGCAGTGTAATTACTGGTTATAAATACGTCTCTTCATAGCAAAATGAAGTCCTATAGAATATTCAATTGAGTATGTTTAGGCTACGTCTCTGATGTAGGCCAGTTAGCTTTTCTCGATGCTCTTTCGGTGTTTTTTCTTCTTCTTCTTTTTTTTTTGGTGGTAAGCTTAAATTCTATAACTCCCAAGATGTAGAAGATACGTTATCCACTTTTACATGTAATATTCTCACTTAATAATAATAATGATTTATTAGAGTACGGTGAACAGATCACAAAGCCAATGTCAGAGTATGTACATGTAACATTGTATTTCATCTACACATACGTCTACAAATACTACAGTCAAAGATTAGAATTGCATCAGTGCAGTAAATACATAGATTGAACGTATTGATCAAAGTAAAAACAAGAATATAATTACAATGTATCATTATTAAAACAGATAAAGGATTATTGACGTCATTAAAAAAAAGTCCTGCACAATAAAATTTAAGTTGTTACGTCAATTTGTTATAAATCGTCAATAACTTTCTTAATAGACCGTCCTTGGATTTCCTAGTGCCTAACAAATGATGTCTTCTAGTGAAGTGCTTTGGAATTTGAATACAAACGCTTTCCAGTAAAAATCTGCTATTTACATTGCAATTTATAATATCTTCAACATATTGATTTAGCCATGACTTGCCTTCTTACATGTCAAGAGTGAATGAAATCTCTACGCCAATATTCATAATTATGGGAGTAATAGTTCAGTGTGACTTTTGTGACAAAGTAACCGTATAAAACATTTTTGGACCACCTACAGAATATTAATAGCAGTTTTACTGAGGGGACGCTAGATCCAACTTGGACCTAATCAAAATGTTGTAAAAATTATAAAAATATGTATTCCGTTTAATTCTGTTCATTGATTAAATATGTATCCAATCAACTTTCTATAGTCTCAGTTACAAGTCTTTCAATGTGTTTATTAAATATAAGCTTTTTATTAAAGAGTACATCCAAATCTTTCATAGTATCCGTCTTGGAAACAGGTCTATTATTTACCACGTATTTACTAACTATATAATCCGTGCGAACGTGCTTTTAAGGATATTTACCTTCATATTGATTTCGTTACATCAACAAACAATTTGATTAATATCATGCTAAAACTTTATTGTATCTTCATGATTATTGCTTTCTCGGACGAGTTTCAAGTCGTCAGCATACAACAAAGGATAAGAAAAAGACAGAGAGTGCTTATATATACATTGAATAGTAATGGTCTCAGATGTGAGCTCTGTGCTATACCATTTTAAAAAAAAGGCATGTGAAGAAACTGTATTGTTTACCTTAACTTGAAAGAATCTATTACTTAAATAGTCAGAAATCCAATTCACATATTTAGGAGAAAGTGCCAATTTGCTTAACTTATCTTTAAAAAAAAAAAGCTTTGCGTCAAGAAGTGAAAAATACATCAGAAATAATACATGATTAGTAACCAAAGTCTATAAGTACTGCATCGATATTATACAGCTGATACAAAATGAACAGTGAACCATGAACAACATTTTTGGTTAGTCTTACAATAAAAGTAACTTGATTAAATAATTGTAAAAGACATCTGGAGTATATAACTGATTCAGGTAAGTACGTTTTAAGTTACTGTATCACTTGATCTTCCTAAATTCCTTTCTCTCAAATTTAAACATTAAAAAAATGAATGAATAACTTCTGAACATCAGCCGCAAGGAGCGTAACAGGAACTTAATATTTGGAGATTTCAACGCCTGGTATAGAAAGCAACGTTAACAGTACACTTTATGCACTTCGAAAGGCGTTGACCATGGTTGCTTATTTATCCATCTCTACCACTTTATTCTTCCTCGAAGAATACTTTTAAAAGAAAACAAGAAAAAAGTTAGAAAGATTTGATAAATAATGCATGACCAAGAAAGGAAACGAATTATTTTTTCCTGACTTAAAAAACAAAACAAAAAAAAACTTCAGTATGCTTTTTCTTTGTGCATTTGTCACAACCATTCTCAATAGTTATGACTCAGTAGCGTTTAGGCATGTCAAGTTTGAAACGGAAGATTACATCTTTTGTTCAAGAGACAGCTAACGTGAAATAAAACTGAATATACAGGGTGGTTCAAAAAGTCCCAGTCCAGCCTGGTAGTTCACAAACCAACAAGAAAATGAAGCATCTTGGTACACACAAATAAAGCGTACAGGGACTCTTTCCACGCCGATAACTTACAACGTAACAGGTATATCACGTAGAATAACTTTCCTTTTTTTTTTTTTACGAAAATTATTGTATTCTTTGATATATCACACGACCTATTTGCTATTTGAAAAAATAATATCTTCATTCGATATGTCGGATTTCATTATGTGGGCCACGTTAACCATATACTCCATAATGTAGCCTCTCCCCACCATTCCATATGCGTGTACAATGATGTATTATTTCCTTATCGGTTTGTGAACTACCAGGCTATACTGAGACTTTTGAATAACCCTGCATATTGATTTTTTTAACGTTTCTTCTGAAACACATTAAAACACTTGAAAACATATTGGAACAACCTTAAGATTCATTTGTTCTCATTCAAGATCCGTAGATTTTATGAATGAAGCAGAAAATAACTTTCGCGGAATTAATTTTATTTCGTACTTTAATAATGAGTTGAAATTTCTCTCCCTAACCGGAAGTATAAAGCTTTTCGTAAATCGAAGAAGAGCAAAGCAAAGCAAAGACCCAATTATCATTAATTTATATGGAAATTTTTGTGAGTATTTACAGACTCAATCAAACTAATGCCCCCCAGACGGAATTACGTTCAGTTTTATTTTGAGTCTTCTTCTTTCTTTCTCTCCGTCTTTTCCCACATACACGTGCGGTCGACGTTTCTGGTGAGTCTTCTCCACAAAGCCCTGTCCTGAACTTCTTCTACTGACAGACCTTTCTCCCCGAGATTCTTCCTAACCCTATCCATCTATTTCCTCCTTGGCCTCCCTCTACCTCTCTTGCCCTTCACTTCCATTGCTATCACTCTTCTGACTACGTAGTCATTTGTTTTCCTTATTACATGTAGTCTTCTTTCTTGTATTTTCTTGTATATCTCTACAGATTTGGTTGTTCCTCTTACTATCACATTTCTCACTCTGTCTGTTCTTGTTATCCCACACATCCAGCGTAGCATTCTCATTTCTGTAATCTTTTTTCTTGTGCTTTGTTTATTGGCCATGTTTCTGCTCCGTACATCACTGCTGGTCCCACCACTGTTTTGTAAACCATCCCTTTATTCTTCACCGTGATTCTGGAGTCGCAGAGAACGCTGAGTTTTATTTGGGTACTATTACCAATAGTGATAGGAGTTGTTTTATTTGAAAAGGGGATATTTGGCTTGAGTAACATGCTCGATAGTTATATAGGGGTCGTTTCCTATAACGCATCCACACGCAATTTCAGCAATCAACAACTCTTCTGGGCATATTCTTAACGAGTCACTTTTTATCGAGTTCTTGTATTCTTGTAAGATCCACTCACAGTAATGACCTGTTTGCTTTGCGAACACCCAGGCATACTATTGTACATCGTTCCTAATTTATAGGTTGTCTTCTCAATATAACCAAGTTTCAAGTTATCTTGATTTCGCTCTACCATTCAACCGTTTTATAAAAAATCTGGTATCGATATTTGATTTATGCTGAGGTAATGATTTTTGTTTATGTATACGTCTTGATATTGTTTTTTCTGTTGATGTATTTGTTCATTTTTTATTTTCTTTTGTATTGTTTTTTTATTTTTTATTGTTTGACAACCTAGTATAAAATGGTTATTAGCTCTGTATCTGGGATCTTGTTAATTAATAAATAAATATTTGGGAAACTATAAGAAATAAGAGCTCTCTTACCTAGTGAATAAGTTCTCTCCTTCTTGGTGTGAATAATTTTGAGTTCGATTCGAGGTGGGGAATCATGGTATTGACTCACTATCTTGACGGCATTTACTCTAATTAAGAAGTAGAGAAGTACGTTAACGACTACGAGAAATAGTCAGCAGAGGAAGCACTTCTGAAAAACGCAATACCAAATTGCATAAATGAAGCTATGACATTCAGCACGAGAAATAATGCTGAAGGAAGTATTCATAAAGACGAGAATATTTCCTGCGGACCGATGAGCAAAGAGTTCAGAATAAGTTGATCTAAAAATAAGTTGATCTGCGAAGGATGGTGAAAGAATCTCGAGATATGAACCTCGAAGTGAAGAAAAGAAACCAGCTGGGTACGAAGTTAATTATTGAGAAAGTATCAAAAATATTTTCTAAGAGAAGAATCTAAATAGGATATAATTTTAAACTGCTTATGGGAATTGTTCGTGAAGAAATTATACAGTTGAACTTTGATATTCGGGGTCTAGAAAACCTTATTTAAATCTTTTCTAGCTTGATATGTTAAGCTTACATGAAGTTATCGCACTTGTCAAATGAATCTTGATTCACTTTTGAATTAGGCCAAAATTACTCTGTGGGTTAACTTATTCATAAAATGTTGATGAATGTCAACAAGGATTAGGACATGCGGGAGGAGATCCCAATGAAGAGGCATGTAGGGTTGAGTTCTGCTACACACAATAATGCGTGACGTCTGCTAGTATTCCCTTCAATTTCACTAGACGAATACCGATTTCGTGCCTGGATAAAAACCCTTGCAGCATTCCTCCCGAAAGAATGCTCGCCAAGAGATATCGGTTCTCAGACAAGTGACGGATTTAGCCCATATCTGTCTGCCTGGCTCATAAATATAACAAATAAAATAATAACAAGTGGTTTGACTATGAAATATGGATTCATGGATACAAAATATAGCTTGCCCAATTTCATCATGCAATGCCATTTTTTTTTAACAGAATCTTGTAACGGTGTTATCGAACTTTGTGGTCAACCGTGTCACAATGACATACTACGATTACAAATTGTCATTGTCCCCCTTTTTCTTCTTCTTCTTCATCTAGGAGCAAATCTTTCATCGCTGTTGAGTGAGTGTCCTTCATGGTGTTGGATGCACCATGGCATGGAGTAAAGGCATGAAGGTAATAGAAAGTGGTGTTGTCTACCTCGTCAATAGTCAGTCAGCCAGTGAACTGTGGAAGTAAAAACCAGAGAGATATTGCATAAGAAGACTCAAAAAAAAAAAAAAAAAGAGAGAGAGATCATTTTTGAAAACCGCCAAAATGTGCAATGTCATCGACTCCAAAGTTATTGCCCACATCAAAGAAGGGAAAACGCTGATTACACGAAACAGGCAGAGGGCGAGGAAATAATTAACAAAAAAAAAAAAGAAAAAAAAACGGGGAAGGTTTTGGTTTTCTTTCTTAGCGGCCAAAGATTTCAGCACACAAGACTCCACCTTGAATTCGATTTCCAAATTATTGCTTTTATTTCTTCTTCTTCTTCTTCTTCATCTTCTTCTTCAAGAGCTTAGAAAGGTATTGCGACAAAACGAACTTGGTTGCTTTCAAACTTGAAGACCTGTATTCAATACGTGACTGACCATCCGTGAAAATTTCTTCTTCGATGTGTGTGAGTTCCTTTTCTTCGGTCTGTACATATTGCGCGTGAAAAACAGATTACAGAATTTCATAACCTCTTCTGAAATCTGTTATTTACCTCTAGAAAAAAAAATTATATGAGTGGACGAATTTGGGTAATAACTTTCACAATTACTTATGAACAGATGAGGTAAGTTCGCTGATTGAATCGTTATAAACATCCTAAACGAACTGGTTGAGTTTCGAAGGACCGCGCTTGTAAATTTTTTGGTAGAGTGAGGTTCGAACCACCCAGTTCAATAGACCTCTTCACGGAACATGAATTCGTGACCTTTAAGGTCAATTCCAGGTAATTTTTCCCGCCTTTTTCGTTTTAAATCAATTCTTTAAATTTGAGTACAGATAAACTGAAAATGACTTTCATAAACTAAAGATTGTATTGTACTTTAATAATGTATATAATTAGCCTTAAAGAAATATCAACAGAAAATTTTAACCTATGTCAATAAACTTTTTGGGCTAAAATAATGTCTTAATAGTGCTTGCGCATGTTTTTGAAGTTTCTTTTAATACTTCTTTAAGGCTAATGGTATACATTATTAAAGTACAAAATAATCATTAGTTTATGAAAGTCATTTTCTCTTTACTTGTACTCGAATTTGAATAATCGACGTAAAATGAAAAGGGCGGGAAAATATACTTGGAATTCGCCTTAACAGGAAAAGCAAGTCAGCTAACCTCTAGACCAACCGGGAATCAGATGAATTACACGTACACTATACTAGCGTTGCACCTGAAGCAAGGACTCCGATTTCTGTGTAACTTTGGGGGGGCCCATTTAGATATTTTTTTTGTTGCCAGATAAGGGTCCAAGAAGGCACATATGATACAAATCCAATTTAGATTTTGCCAAATATTGTATATTCATTAAAAAAACACATAATAGTATACATATAGTCATTATGAAGGCTTCCCCAGGCCCAGCTATTACAGAATTTAACTATGTTTGTATAATGTTAAAAAATTCACTAAAGCATATTATATTCTAACTAATAAGAACAAAGTTTCTGCTGTTACTAGAAAATGCAGCGGAGTTATTCAGTTTTTCCAAATGTGGTTCTCTTTCTGTCCGGCTCACCCTTCCGCCGCGCTACTGCTTTATTGGAGAAAAATATTGTGTTTCTTCTTTTAACTCTCGATCTTGACAGGCATGGTTCAATAAGCTTCTGTCTCGCCTACAGTAAGAAAAAAATATTTAGACAAGTTGAACAAAGAGGAAAAACAGACTTATCACACGCAAAACGTGTCCCATTTCGAAATCTCCTGCCCTTTTATGATAATTTGGATACGTAAGATTGAATGCTATATAAATAACTACTACTCGATGCACCTGTAAGGTAACAGGCAACGAAAGAGTGACAACTACGTAAATTCATCGCAAAAATGTATTTGGACAACCCCATACTACTCTCGAAAGAAATGTTTTAGGTACCCTATTGTGTACAGAAGCACTCTGCGTGGTGTATTGAATCAATCCACACCTGTCAGGCATAAAGAAGCAGCATGGGGAACAAAGTGAGTTGAACAACAATGGAACTGCTCACTTTAATTTCAAATTACGTGCGGAAGATAAAAGGTACTGATACATAGTCAAGCTTGTTGGGAAGCCATGCTCTAGCGTTGGATACATCATAAAGAAACATAAAACAGAATAATTATAAGGGATTCGTTCTGGTCAACTAAGGAAACTAACTGCCCGGAATGAAACCTACATTCTTCATTCTGTGAACAAAACTCAAAGAATTAGTGCTAAAGACTTGGCTACTTCACTTGCCTAGGATATGCAGGTTAATGTTACAGATATGTAGATGTGAACAAAAAAAACTAGGATTCTGATGTGTAGCCAGAAACAAAACACACTTATCAGAAGAAAGCAGAAAGAAGAAGTTCTAATTTCCCAAAAGATATAAATATGAGTGCCTGGAATTTTGGAAAAAAGCTTTTTTTTTCTATGATGAGACGAAAATATACTTGATATTGTAATGATGGATATCAGGACATGTGGCGAAAGAAGAATGAAACTTTCAGAAAGCAGAACATTGCTTTAATTGGTAAAAATGTTGGAGGGTCTGTTATGATTTGGGGTTGTGTAATGATTTGGAGTGGCCAGTATTAATACCTTGGATACACATCTTCTAAATCCCATTTTTTTTTAATGAATTTTGGATTGTTTATGGTGTAACATTAACTTGCATAGCCTAGGCGAGTGAAGTAGCAAAATCTTCAGCACTAATTTTTTGAGTTCTATTCACAGAATAAAGAATGTAGGTTTTATTCCGGGCAGTTAGTTTTCTTGGTTGGCCAGAATGGATTCTATTCCGCAATAATTGCTCTGTTTTAAGTTTGTTTATGATGTATCCAACGGTAAATCATGACTTTCCAACAAGCTTGGCTTGCCTGATACCGTGTGGATTGCTTCAATACCCTAAGTACAATACACTAAACAATAAATAATAATAATGATAATAATAAGTAAACTGCTCTTGTACATAAAAGCATATTTCGAGAGTAGTAGGCCTATTGGGTTGTCCAAATACTGTTTTTTTTTCGATGAATTTACTTAGTCGTCACTCTTTCGTTGCCTGTTACCTTACAGGTGTATCGAGTGGTAGTTATTTCTATAGCATTCTATCCAAGGTATCCAAATTATCATAAAAGGGGATTCCGAAATGGTCCATGTTTTACGTGTGATACAGTCTGACTTCCTCTTTGCTGAACTTTTCCAAATACTTTTTTTACCCGCTGTATATAGTTTTCCTATCTATATGTTGTATTAGAAACTCAAAATTACGGTATTAACAGCAAACAATAATTGCATCTAAACAGCAGTTCGACGCATATATTTCCTAGTGCAAGTCTACTCCTACTTTTGTGTGAGTTCTTCTTGTCGCTTACTTTTCTTGTATTTTTTTCTTTTTCTTAAATTATGTTTGTATATGACAAAATCACGATGAATGATCCTTAACCCTCGGAATGCCAAGATAATTTCCTTTCACGGAATGACAAGATGAGTCATTTTCCACCCATGTATATTTCTCGTATCAAATAAAGTACTTGTTCAAGATCAAGTTATTTTAGAGAATGGGTGTATTCATTGTATTGTATTTATTTATTGCATTTTATATTTTCAAGGAGATACTACAAAATAATGAAAAATACAGAAAAATTAATACATCATATTAACCTTGTAACCATTTTCATGACTGCACAAAAATGAAGGTACCATGAGAGTCTTACTCATTTACACATATAAAGTACTACATATAAAACTACCAGAATCAAACTACCTTACTCTCTCACTCTCGCATGTAAAGCACACCGTATCTGTTGTATTCTGATTCTTGCAAATGAAGCGATTACATTGCTGACAGTATGCGGAGTACTTGAAGCAGCATCGTCCACGTTTCTTTGCTCCTTGATTGAGAAATTATAAAGTGTAGGTAGTTTGGAAAGAGACGTGTGATCATTAGAATCGACAATAACTTGTTATTTTCATATAAAATGACATTTAAAAATAGTTAAACAAAACGCCACGATTGGGTCAAATTGACTCATGCTTGATTTTCTTAAATTATTACACAATAAATACATGCGTTTAACGTCATTTCCTACCATAAGATTTTTGGACACGTACGTGAAGAATAAACAGAATTTTCACTCTTCCATTTAATGAGTAATGAACAAAAATAATATTTTAACTGTATGGGTCATTTATGACGGATCTTGGCGTTCCAAGCGTTAAACGACAGAAAATACGTTTTCACTTCTTCTTTCATTCTTTCTTTAATTTTCTTACTAAATGGTCTTTATCGATGTTATGCACGAAACTCCAGAAACAACACAAGCAATGAACGAATTAACTCCTTTAGCCAGGAAAAGGGGAATTATACGTAATGTAATTTATGTAAGTACTGTAGCATACGAATTTCAGGGAGGAATTTATCAATGAAATAGATTTGCCAAAGGGAGATAAGCTTAGTAGAAAGGGAAAACGAATGACTATGTATTATAGAAATAGAAGAACCGACTTCACCTTATCTTTTGGGCCCCCCTATTAGGGGGCCCACTTCAACTTGGGGGGGCAAAGCCCCCCCGGGTTCGGCGCCCTTGACCTGAAGGCATTATTTTTATGGCGTTGACAAAGCACCTATCAGGCAAGTCCGTCATAACGTCACTTGACAAACAATTTTGGAGCTAGAGAGACGAGAAAGATAGCGGAGGGTCGGATTAAGACCCTTTAGAGGCCTCTAAGCACTTTAAAAGTTTGTGGGTGTGTGTTTATTCACTGACGTTGTACAGATTATATACAAATTTCACAGACTGCACACGAAATTTTTCCTCCTTTCATTTATATTTCCTTCGATTCCATAACCCTTGGCCGAGGTCTACAGTTTCTGAGTGATCTTGTTATAATAATAATTCAAAAGCATATTCAATCCACTACTGGATGAGGGCCGAAGCTCTCAACTGTGATCGCCACTGTCTTTTATTCACAACAGCTCCGCAATTGCATCACGATGCTGGGTGGATACCGTTCCAGACCCTCTAGCTTTGGGGAAAATCCCTTGGCAGAGCCGGGAATCGAACCCGGAAACCCATGATAAGCAGTCAGCGACGGTAACCACTAGACCAACACTGGGCGATCCAGTGTTCTTGTTATTATAGTATATATATGTACGTATGTTGTTGTTTTTTTCATTTAATGCCGGGCCCGGGACCCCTTTTTCCGGATTCTGGTTCCGTTGCACCATTTACCAGGATTGCACCACATGGATCATGGTAAATTCGGCTATGAAAAATTTCTGTGGTGCCCCTCCACTCCCTTGATGCCCTAGGCACGAGTTTATTTTGTTGAATGGTTAATCCACCCCTGGCTAGTGGCAGGATCTTGTTCTAGAGTACCATTTGCTGGTGAAGCTGAGAAAAATCGTGGAAAACCTCGATCAGGATGGCCTCTGGTTGAACTCAAAACTAAGTGCATCTCCAGTGGTAGGTTGGTTATTCATTAGTCCACAAAAAATGAGTCGAATGTCATGAATGCAGGATAGGCATTCTGAAGGCATGCGGGTTCGAATCCCACCCAACGATCAATACCAGCCTTCTTGACTAAAGATTTTTTCACGGTTTTCTCCAGCTTCATCAGGCAAGTATCAAGATGACACTTTGACTGAAGTTCTACACTCCCCGCCCATCTATGTTCTCAGAAATGTGATCGTCGAGAAAAAAATCATCCTTCACTCGTAAATGTAGACTCAAATTAAATTAAAAATTCTTCATATGATCAGTTTGCAGTGAGCTCTGTTTTAACATGAAGAGTTTTAATTTGGATCAAAAAGAAAACCTATCGTACACTCATATACTATACATACAGATATACAGAACTTGATTTGTAGACAGTACAGTTCTTTCTCCTTCTTCTTCAAGGAAAGAAGTTTAAACATATTTACAATTCTTTCTACTCCATTTATAAGTTGAGTTGCGCAAGAAATTTTTAGTGATGTATTCAACCAGTAATAATTAAGACGTCAACAATATTATTACATATCTTTTCTTGCCTCTGAGGGTCTTTACAGAAAGCTTTCAGAGGTATTTTAACGCACAAGAGATGTGTGTGTGTGTGTGAGAGAGAGAGAGAGAGAGAAGGATATCGCCAATTCTCGCAACAACAATATTTCCCACTCAATCTGCTGCAGCTCCAACGTCTGTACAACTAACCATCCTATCTCTGTCATCCGCCCAGATGCAAATAGCAAAATTGACTTCTTCACTCACTCACTCTCGCCCGCCCTTTTTTGCGCGGGAAAAGAACTCACTGACAGGTTTTGGAAATTTTCTGCTCCTACAGAAATAGTTTACTATATGACATGAATTTCAATGAAGTATAAATGTAGGATAATTTTCGAATTTAAATTCAGTTGCCATATTCTTTTTTCTTTTTTCTTTTTTTTTTCTACGAGAGTATTACTGTTTAAAATGTTGTAAATGAATGCTCTTAGGTTTGGAACAACTTAATGTTTCGTTTTGTCGTTCTACCTTTTTAAGTCTTCTCTACTTAGTGCCTACGTTTATCGCCTTCTGTTCTTCTAAAAAATATTTATGGGAGAAGATGAGTTAGTGTGAATGGAAATATTATGCAACATTTCGTCGGAGGACTTCATCAGACAATTCTTTTAAACTTTATATTCGAGTGTTGTAAAGCATCTTCTATACTTCAAATCGGTTAGTTTTTTCTCTCTTAAGGTTAGTGTAAAGCAACAATGTCTAACGATAGATGGCAGCATTGTCTACATACAGTATGTCTCTAATGTATTCTTATCGTTGCACGAAATTCCAATGCTGCTCCTACAAATTCAAGCCTAGAGAGTTCAAACTTTCAGGGGGAAAAGTTCATAATCAATTCAAGAGTTCTATCCGTGCCGATTTTTAATTTTCTTTCTTGTTCATTGTTGAAATCGCTTCATTTATGTTATGTCTGTAACAATGAAGCTCTTTCAACAATGAACGAGAAAGGAAATAAAAATTCGGCACGGATGGAACTCTTGAATTGCCTATGAGCTTTCTTCCCTGAAAGTAAGAACTCTCTACGCTTGAATTTGTAGGAGCATTAATATTTCGTGCAACGATAAAAATACATTAGACATATACTGAGATAGTGCTGCCATCTTTTGTTGGAAATTGTTCCTTTACGTTAATCTTAAACCTATTGGTCCACCTTCCAATATTGGTCTCGTCCAATGTTTCCTCCTGATACACCATTCTGAACCTACCATGGATATGGGCAGTTGTACATCCCTCTCTGGCAAAAGAAAAAGAAATCAATGACCGATCTTTATCTAAGCTTCATATCCATTGTTCTGAAATGAAAAAAAAAAAAAACAAGATCATTCCTACGTGAAGGTATGCTTTCTCAATAATATCAGTTTTAGACATAATATAAGTATGACAACTTTTATGGAAAAATACGCGTTGTTTTCAGTACAACCCTCTTAAAATGGTCTCTGAATTATACTTGGAGTATGTTAAACAAAGAAAGAAGTTTAACAAGTGGTCATGAATGTAAATACTGTAAAGATCTCGGTCACAATGATCGGACGGATCTCAGAAAATCTTTCAGTCATGGAGACGAACGCGCTATCTCTAAATCGCATACTTTAGCGGCCTATTCAAATTGTCAAACTAGTTATACTCGCCATCGCAATGCTTAGCATTGTCTTGTGTATTATTAGAATGAAGCTTGACAATTAGTGGTTACTATCACAAAATGGCAACATGGCATTTTAACTTGTACTCGTAGCGCATACTAAAACACTTATAACAACAGCTTGGGTGCATAAATTACACTGCTTCCATTTTATTATACATGGCTTATTTTACTGTCGCCATTTTTGTAAATAAAAAATATTCATGTATCTCTCTTCGTATTTTGAGTATACGAATCCTAATGATCATATAGATCTCGTGATCCAGGCAGTAGCGTATCGAACTTTGGGTAGGCACTTGAGTTAGAACCACACGGCCGATCATCCTGACTGAGGTTTTACAAGGCTTCTCTCAGTTCCACCAGGCAAACGGTACCTTAAGTAAGGACCTGGCCGCTTCCTTTCTCAATCCTCTCCTCTATGCTATTCCAGGTTGAGCCACAGATGACGAATGGCTATAATTTAATTCAATTCAACTATCACCAGATAGGCTTTTACATATCTCCAAATTACAGAATAATCGATTTGTATCAGCCCCACATAATAGAGTACGTCCCTGGGACGTCCCATTTAGATCCCATTACCGTCAGAATGGTCCTGCTCCCATAGCGATGTCCTAAGGACGTCCGTGGGATAACTCTGTGGGCAATACAAACAGTTCATCCCGTATGGAGGTCCCCTGGATGTCCCCCGGAAAGCCGTGCGGGATTACCTACCTGGAATTTCAATAAATTAAATCGACCTTACTATTATTATTATTTAATTAATTATAACTATACGAAGGATATGCCTTCGTATAGTTATACGAAAGATTAATTATAACTATACGTCCCATGGATGTAAACGGTTCTTAAACAGGACGTCCTACGGACGTCCCGATATCCTGTCAGGAGATCCGTCAGATATCCCTGGGACGTCATTTTACTATGTGGGAGCGATTCTGACAGGATTTTCCATTTGGTAGGGTGTAAAGCGAAAACTGAGGGATTATATACAGTGATTCACCCCCAAATTCTCAACAACACCCACGCAACTTTAAAACTTTCACTGTTAAAAATCGATAGAAACCGTGAACTTCACTTATACCCTCCCAATTTTGACTTTACACCACCACCCCAAACTGAAATTCCTGACGGAAGCCCTGGCTATATAGGTAGTAGAGCTTTGCAGGGCTTCTATCAATTTTTAACCATAAACATTTTGAAGTTGAGGATGTGTGCTCGACGATTTGAAGTAGATAGTCTCCACATATTTGCGTGAAGCTGGCAGAATCCCTGATTTGTACACTTCATCCAAGTAATCTGTTTCTGAAAGAACTAATGTGGACAACAAAAGAAAATTAGTTGTGAATGAAATGACTCATCACTATAACGGGGCATCCCCTTTTATTTTCTATTTTGGCCCCGTTCATCTTCCGACACTGTCCAACGCCATTTTCACGCATTGTATATAAATATATCCCACGGATTATGTTCCTTGAAATTACTGGGTACTATACCGACATACGCTTGCGGAAGACCCTAGGAAACCTCAGTTCATGCGGTCAGCAGCAGGACGCGGCCCTGAATGATCCTTCTCGATTGAACTTAACACACTCATTTTTTGTGTGCGTGGTCACAGGTTCAGGTCTTATGAGAGTCTACTGAATGGAGTGCTTCGGTAGAGTCCATTTTACCAAAAACTGTAGGTCCCATCCTTAGAAGCCCACCAGCTCATTTAGGACGTTAATGACAATTAAATCAATCGGATCTGCGTTCCTCCCTCAGCGGCAGTATCCAGTAAACCACCAAGTCATAAAATACTCTGGCGTTATCTTCCAAGTACCCACTTTCACCGAAAACAATTCCTGTACAGCTAAAATGACACAAGTTTTAAAAAAACTATCTTAGGCATTAATGTCTTAAGGGTATGAAAGCGTGACTACAAAAAAGAAATATTGCTTCATAGACACACTAATAACTACCCTACGAAGCTCTTTGCGTTATCCAGTGTCATCTTGGAATTGTTTTCTTGTGTAGTACTTACACGTGTACAGGAATACAAAGTAAAATTTATGTTTTCATAAACACTTTATGTGTTGCATGCACAAACAATTTATGGCATCTGTCAGTGACTAGTGACATCTCTTGGAGCTCAAAAGATACGCTGATTGTTGCTGTAGAATGGCAGGTTACCATTTTATCGCTCAGGTTTCTCAATCCAGTGTTGATGATGAGCAATTGATGGTTATAACAGTGAAATGTAAATTGACTGTACTTAATATTGACCTTGTAATGTATTGTTGAGGTTTCAAATTCGATGCAATTGATAATGTTAAAGCAATTATCACGATTTGAAACTCAGTATGAATCCATATGTTTTAGGAGTGATTTTCACAAAAGCGAGAAGTGGAAACTTTTTTCTTCTCTTGTAGAAAATTTGTTAGCTTTGATTAATATTTATTATCCAGTTTGATCTCAATCAATCACCCTGTAAAGTCGATGCGGAGATTAAAAAAAAATAATCTTGGATTGATTTTGTTGATTCAGAACAGTGTTCAGCAATTGTGTTGCTGCGACTTTGTTCTTAAGGATAATCTAGAGCAACGATCTCCAACAAAAGATGGCAGCACTATGTGCATATATGTCCAATGTATTCTTATCGTTGCACGAAATTTCCTTGTTGCTCCTATAAATTCAAGTCTAGAGAGTTCAAACTTTCAGGGAAGAAAGTTCATAATCGATTCAAGAGCATGACCGATGCCGATTTTTTAGTTTTCCTTCATTGTTGAAATCGCTTCATTGTTGTTGTGAAATCTATATCGAAACCTATAACAATGAAGCTCTTTCAATAATGAACAAAAAATAAAATTAAAAATCGGCATCGATCATGCTCTTGAATTGGTTATGAACTTTCTTCCCTGAAAGTTTGAACTCTCTAGACTTGAATTTATAGGAGCAGCAAGGAAATTTAATGTAACAGTGAAAATACATTAGACATATACGGAGGTAGTGCTGCCATCTTTTGTTGAAGATCGTTGCTTTAGATTATCTTTAATATAGACCAGTGATTACATTAAAATTTAGCACAATCTTCGCAGGCTAGAGCATCTTCTGACATAAATACCATACAAATCGAACGCGTCGTTTAGTTACAACTTTTAAATCCAAATGTCAAATAAAATGTATCTATGTCTATCGAATCTGTTTATCTATTACTTTTCCACAAACTTTACGTGAAGACGCGAAATTTTCTTCTGCAAAATTTTCCTCTGATAAAGTTTCTATTACAATAGCAGAGTATCATTTTCTATCTATGATAATATTTTGATTGTATTTACTGCAAGATAAATTATTATAATGTTCTGTTTCGTGCAGTTATAGTTTTACGTCGTCAGACAACCATTTGACATATTTCGTTCAGATTTTTACTGTCCTTTTTTATTTCACTTCCGAAAGCTAAATCTATGGGCTCTCCGCGGCTACATCATTCCATTCAAGTACGTTTGCATTATATGCACTTCGTCCCATGTACACACATTTACTACTCTAATTGCAGTTTTTTCACCTTTTGTCCTGTTTTTACTATTTACAAGTAAATCTACAGTGGGTTAGGTTGAGTTAGAAAAGTCAGGCTAGGTTATTATGTTTTTTTTATACATATGCGTTTTGAAAATTCACATCAATTACCGTCGGGTGGATTATTGGCCCAACAGGTGCTGTGATCGGTTTTCATATCTCGTTTGTTGTTTGTAATGGCCGACCTCTTTGAACTTTAAACCAGGTAACAAACCTTTCTTATTTAAAGCAAATAACGCCCTTTACACAAAAACCGCAGTGCACCTTTTACATAATACACCCTCCTTTACTTACTCAGTTACAGAAAACGCGGAATTCTGAACTAAAACCAGTGTGGCAAACACATACAACGTGCATTCATACTATCGACATCTTTGATGTCACTTAACATTTACGTCTTATTTTTATCGAAAAGTAACTTGCTAAATATCACTCTGACTACATAATTTTGCTTATTACACGTTGCAGAACAAAACAACATTTTCCTTTCTACCTGTAACTGTTTCATTTCCTGGCGATGTAAAACTATAACAGCACCCACAATTTATTAAATTTATGATCTCAATCCGATCTTGCGTAGGAGTGGAGAACTATTTTTGCATGAGTCAAAATGATAGTCTGAATGTTGTATTCGTATACTTTTATATATGTGCAACGATTTTTCTATCATATTCATTTCACATATGACAAAATGAGTGTATGTGATAATGTAAACAAATTTCTGATTAGTGTGAAATCACTATTCAGCAACTGATGACCCGGAGACCCGAAGATCTCTGTTCAAGGTGAACCTACGATGGTTTGCTATTGCTCTCCATCGGAAGAAGATGTTCTGAGAACGGGACCTACAGCTTAAACTAGGTTTCAAACCACTTGTATTCACAACGAGTATCGAGCCCAGGACACCTTGACTACAAAACACTAAGCGTTACCACTCACCCGATGAGGTAGAGTGCTCGCCTTTATCATTCGGGTTTGATTCCTGGTACCGTCCATCCAGACTCAGGATTTTCCTTGTCTCTCTTAGTCACACCAGACAAATTCTGGGAAGGTACCTTGAATAAAGCCAGGTTCGATTCCTTCTAAAAGCCTTCCCCTTGTTGTTACACATAAAAACTGATTGTATTAATTCAATATTTCTCGGTGTCCCAGGGCGACCACCACTTTTTTTTAAATTAAATCAACACAAAAACAGTGTTGATTTCGGTGATTTAACACAATGGGGCTGACAGTGTTGAATCACCGAAATCACACAACAATCGTTGTTGGATTAACGCAAAGAAGTTATGGTTACCCTGGGACACAAAGTGTTGAACTAACACAGCCATTTCATGCTGTGTATTTGTTAAATATACCCAATGTAAGATGGCTTAAATTACGTTCTATCAGCAGATTATTAAATAAATAAGTAAAAAATAAAAATGAGTTTAAAAACACACAAGTTCAGTTGTTTAACTAACTAGTGAAAGAAAAAAATATATCACTTGTGTTAGATTCTGCTTACTAATGTTATATCTCTTTCTAGCTCTCTATTTTGTTCTTTGCAGAATCGACCCAGTTGGACCATCTCCAGCAGCATGACATCTTGAGTAAGGTCCGCGTGAACCCCCCTCCTTCCTACCATGCTGTTAGTAAGATATAAAATTAGAATTCAGTCCAACTATGCAATGGGTGTAAATTAGTTGAAGAAAAGAAAGAAAGAAAAAATCTTGTTTGGCTTGTCTCCGAAACCTTTTGATGTTTAGTGTTGACCTTCAACAAGTATATAACACGTGCAGAGAGAGTCGTCAATGATATAGCTTGTGTTAGTTCCACTAAACTGTTTTTTCTCAAACTCCTTTTGTGGCTATCTTCTTGTCTTTTGATGATGCCCTCATGAATTTTATCTGTCTAACCATTGTAAACATAGAAGAACTTATTTGTTGTTAGATATAGTCAGTCGAGTTGGAATATGTTTGTAAGACAAGAAAAAGAAGTTGAACAGAAGAAGGAAAATATTATTTATTTTTACAATTTTATCTGGGGTTTGCAATGTGTATGATTATATTTCTTTACTATATTTTCAAAAAATAATTGTTTGTAGCAAGAATGGTCTAGTTATGACTCAGTTGGTACTTTGTCAAAAGTAGAATTATTTGTGGACGATACTTGGAATTGCCAGAAGTAGAATGCTTCGTGAACGATACTTGGTACTATGTCAGAGGTAGAATGGTTTGTGGATGATACTTGGTATTATGCCAGAACTAGAATGGGTTGTGGACCATATTGGAATTGTTTTTAGATTTGAAAAGTTGTTAGTCCACAAGTATTTGATATGAAAAAATTATATTATAATATGCATTGGAAAACACAAACCGAGGCAGAGCGTTACCTTAGCAACCGAAAAGTCCTGGGAATGATGCCGCCCATCCTGAGCGAGTTATTTTCCAGAACGTTTTCCTCAGTCGCACCAGGCAAAATGCCGGAATGATATCTATAAACTACACAGTAAATCAAAAAGACATGAATATTAACTCTTCTTAGAGTGGAATTTTCAATCGAAAAGAGTGGTTTCCAACGAAATGCTCTCGCTTTGGATGAAAAATGTGCTCTTTTTTAGATGGAATTCCGATATTTTTGGATGTAATTTATACTTCGAACTTGAAAGAGCGATTTCTCATCTTTTTCAGAGTGATTCACAATGCATCATGGGTACTAGTCAAAGTTTGTTCCCCACCATTTGTTACTGCGAAGGTTATCGAAAGATGAAAGCTATACTGTTAAATTTATCACGTTGCGTTTAGTTAAAAATGACAACAGAAAACCTGAAAACTTTCGTCAGTGACCAAAATATACCAGGAGATATCAGGAGTACGATATGTACAAGAAATTTTTAAACATTGTGCTGAAGTATCTGATGAGAGGAAAAAAAAATCATTTCGAAGGCGTCTTCTCGAAGTTGGCTGGCTGCCTGAGGGGTTAAGGCATTGGATAGCTGCCGGAAGGTATCAGGTTCAAATCTCGCTGAGGTTAATATTTTACTCTTTTTCATTCATAAGTATATTACTTCTCTTTCTTACAACTTACGAATAAACGCTCACCTTTGCATCTTTTTTTTTCATTTTCAGAATTTTATTACGTCGTTTTCGTGTTCAAAATATGAGAACTTTATCTGAATAGATGGAAATACATTTAACAAAATATGTCTACGTTCCCATTGAAAAGGACTACCATAGATCCCATCCTATTTTCGAGAGGAAATTTCTCATCTTTTCTCCATTGGATGAAAATTCACTTTAAAAGAGTAGTCCCTCTTTCCGCACTCAAAACATTAAATATTCCGCTCAAATCGAGCGGAATTCCACACTTTGAATTTAATGTCAGGCTCTGGCTGACTGGCATTCAATATTCTCTTCCCGGTCCCTATCCCGGCCTGAGTCTGAGTTGCCTAAAGGTTGTAAATAAGGGGAGCCGATATTTATACACCTAATGTGCAAATGATAGTAAAAATATCGTCTGCTCAGCTGTTATTATCTCAATTGATGGTTAAAGTACCTCTGCTTACATTTAAATGTAAAAGATAATAAACACTCCGGCAGAAGCTTATACACACACATCACGACCAGTAGAGACTTCAAATGTGGGTGGGTATACGTTGTGGTAAGATTACCCTGCCTATGAAGCATATGATCGGGGTAAGATAGCCCATGCTTGTTTCATGGAAAATCGTTATAAATCAATATGAGAAGTTACTATAGCCATTGGATTTAATGTCTGCGCCGTCAGTTTCAAGACAATGTGAAAATGAGTAAGTTTGGAACCTCACAGGAGCTGACATGAAAAGAATACATCTGTAGTGCAAGGAAAGAGGGAAGAAGTACAGACAACAATCGAAGAATGGAATTAGAAAAGACGCCGCTCGCAAAAATAATAATAATAATAATAATAATAATAACAATAAAAAGAGTTACAGATTTCTGTGGCAAGTGTGATGATTATTACTTAAAAGTACATAGTCCACTGTACTCTCTGATATTACTATAAATCAATAGACGGAAAGATTAGTTTCAGTGCAATAATTGTCAATTGTGGCTTCATGAGTACTGTTTCGGCTATATAAATGGTGTCGAGTGGTGAATGTAGTGTTTGCATTTCAACCCAACAGGTTTCACCAATGATAGCATATTAGTAGTTTCGTCCGTTCTTTCAAATGCAGATAGGCCTAGGTAATCTTATGATCACATTTATGTAGCAATCTTTAATTAATACTTTGTTAATTAGAAAGTACATTAAAGGAGCCATCTTTACACAGGACTGTGCAAAGACGACCTATTTCGCACAAATTAGAATTCTTTCATGAATATACATGATGACTAAAACGTTACTGTGGCACTGTAAAGGTGAGATATGAACGTGGTTTACAGATAGATTTTGGTACGTTGAAATTTTTGATAAATAAACGCCATGATTTGGCTGACCAGGTTTCGAAGTTTTACACTGCCGTGGAAACTGTTTAAGCTACAAGTGCTGTACTAAGTGTTTGTCAAGAATCATGTCGATATTTTAGTTTTTGCTAAATATTTATATCATAAACTTCGGGAAATTTTAGTATGAAACGGAACCGTTGAAACAAATGTCTGCTTTTATCCAAATTTTGGATATGTAAATTATACTTACAATTGAGATATCGACTTGTTACTTATTGTTAGTAAATTTGCAGTATATTTAGGTAAATCTAATTTGCAAATTGTGAGCTTACACCCAGATAATTTTCCGCGGCGACGAAAAACTTTGAAACCTGGTCAGCAACATCATGGCGCTTATTTATCAAAAATTTCAATGTTTTGGTTAAAATGCATAGTAAAAATTAAGTTATCGAGTTGATACTTGGTGAACATGGAGTACTCCTGGGTAGCACCTTGTTGACAAATTTTGATGCCAGGGGCGTCAATAGTTTTGGCGGTGGTGCAAACAATATCTTGGTCAGTAAATTAGACATTCCCCATATATCTATCTGCTTATTTAATTGCCATTTCACAAAATTTCCTTAGGAGGGTGGGGGGGATCTTTGAACAAGTGACTATATTTACAGAACAGAAATAAACTCAAAACGTATTTTTACCGACTTAAATACGATAATCTTTTGTAAGTATGATGTTTCATTAGACCGGACGTGAATTCTTGTAATATTTTTATTTGCACTTGAGACATACATCTATCTGTGAGTATTTTGTTCTAAGTGTTCAGATAAGAATGGGACACCAAGAAATATTTCATTGTTGTATTATTTTGTTTAATATCATTTACAAAAATATCAATAATGAATAAGAGTAATTATTGTGTTCATTTTTTTTTTCATAAAACTCAAAGCTATTTGCTCTCATTTTCTCATAACAAATATATTACTCTTTTCGTTACGTCATTCAAAATCCCAGCATTCAAGAGGAAGCTTTTATTTACTGGCTTCAGTCTGCTTAAATTGAATTGAATTGAATTTATGTATAGTCTTTAGGCATCTATCTATGACTCAGGCCGTGATAGGGTAGGGAACACGACGCAGGACTTCAAGGCCTAAGTTGAAGGTTCCATCCCAGCATTTGTCTGGTGTGACTGACCTTGTGTAAGTGATGTAAAAACCCTGAAAAAATTCAGTCAGGTTTGTAGATCGTTTGAATTCAACGCAGGACCTCCCGAATGTGGAGTCAACTGAGCTATGGCCACTCGATCAGTCTGTTTGACATAATTAATAAAGTAGGGGCCACTAATATGGCCCATCTTAATTTTTTTTCACTAAGAAAAACTAATATAATCATGCGTATCGACTAAACCATCAAGTTTGGAGACGATTTGGACAAATGAAAAAAAAAATTGCTTCCTAGAAATGACGTATAAAAATGTAATAAATCAAAAACTAAAATGTTGGATCATGTTCCCAATATGGCCCGCTATAGAAAACAAGAACGTGTGGCAAAAATGATGTGTAATCTTTCTGTATTACACATATATGCTACATATTGAGATATATGCATTACAAGCATACATAATTTATATGACATTGCAAAATCAAGAATATTGTATTAATAAAAAAAGCCAAAATTAGTGAAAAACAAGTGAATATCCAAGAAGAAAAAATATGAATAAACAAGAGATGTAACAAAAAGGAAGAAGTTGAGAAAGTCACGTCTCACATGAGGGACAAAGAATTGGTCCGTGATCTTTAGCGGTGATTCCAACACACTCTTCATGAACATATTTGCTACACGATACACAAAGACGCATGTCTGCAACCCTGCCTTCCTGACAAAGGTAACAAAACCAAGATACACAAGACTAAGTGCCGGTTCTTCAGGACTATTAGAAGCAAGCTGCTGAAGTTCGGGTCGTTTTACACGTGATGACACTTGCTTTGTTTTGGTTTTAATCTTCCTTATTACCTGGTATTAGCTTCGTTTTAATTACTAAATATTATGATGATGAGTGTTCAGTACATACATTTCAAATACCCAATTCTTTCATTTTAAACAGTTATGACTGCATTTTGCCCAGTATGGCTCATCTTACCTGCGTGCCACGGTGGGCCATATTGCGCACTCTCGACCGCTTTACTTTTTCTGGCGCCTGCTAGTTACACAACGCAATGCATTGCGTTACACACATTTTATGTTCATGTATGCTCACATAGCTACATTATCCATGCATTATACTGATTAGGTTTTCAACAATAGATACTGAAACGAAATATTACTTGCCTTGCTAAAATAACAGCAAAATATTTTCTTGCTCAATATGCCACTTCAACTGAAGCTGCTGCCGCTCATGTTACTCGCAAACAACTGTGTCGTGCAAAAATGCTTTCACTTGTCATGAGGATATAGTTTACAGTAACATCTTGTAGCACCAACGGAAAGCAACAGAGATATAGGAGGTGGGCCATATTGGAGACCCGGGCCATAATCGGTACACTTATATTTTTTGGTATAATTGGAATAGGAAGAGAGAAAATAAAAGAACAGTTATTTGTAAAGTATTATAAGTGAAGATACGAAGTGTGAACAAGAGATATAGGCGAGAAGAGCAAAAGATGCATCAGAAGAAGAAGAAGACGAAGAATCTTCTCTGTTCCATCTGTGAATAAACAGTTAAAGAAAACAATGAATGAACGTTTTGTACGGAATATAAAGTGTTATTTGAAGCCGAAACCTAAACTCTACTAAAGAGCTCTGAAAGTAAGCTGGAAACTTTCAAAATGTGAATACGAAGGAGAATGGGAGAAAAATCACCCTGACACAGAAGAAACATAATGCGGAAGTGCTAAAAAGAACAGTCGAGAAACGAATAATTCTTAGGACAATAAAGAAGAACAATAAACTGATAATAACATGCTGCTGGCATTTAATGAGTTTGAATGAAAACCTTTTCAAGGATTCTTTCCAAAGGAAGAGTTTCCGAAAGCTGAAAAGGCCACACATTCATAAATCGATTAAAAATACCTTTGTTTGCAAGTTGAGTACAAAAATTTTCTATAGCCTACGCTACCTTGTAATCAAGTAGTCTCGGGGTTCGATTCCCGGTCAGAACATAAGTGGTTCAGAGACCACGTTAAACTATAAGTCCCGTCCTTAGAACGTCATCCGATGGAAGGCAATGGCAAAACCACCATCGATTCTCCTTGCCTTCGGGTCAGGATCTGGCTTTGGGCAGAACACCCATCATCACCACATGTTAGAGAAACCCTTAGAAATAGCTTATCACACTTGTTACAGTGTGACGTAACGGTTATCTCTTGACAGTGAATACGATTTATGATATCCAGTACCCTGGTTTCTTATGGGAATTCCGTTGTTAATAACAATTAGCATAATAACATAAATTAGCAATTACAACGTCCTTACAACGCAAGTACTTTTTTCAGTGCCTGTCTTCAGCAATAACATCCAAGGATGACAATTTGGCATATGCAGTGGAGAGAACCATAATTTATTTTTCAACTTTACCCTTTGGGGATGTGGGTGGGAGGGAAGAGAAATTAAAATAAAAAGATTGGTCAGCATGACCTTTGGATGAATTACCAGATACTTCCCGTTTCTTTGTGTTAAATGATATGTGTATATGTACTGAATATACATATAGTTATGTGGTATGACTTTGCGAAGAGAATATGATAAATGGTATTGCATGGTCAGCAGTGTGACATGAACTTCATAGGCTGTCATGTGTGTGTTTCTCTTCAACCCAAGAGCCTGTAACTAAATATGTTATATAAAAGAGAAGGTGATGGACCAAACAGTCGAGACCTCGGAGTTGCTGAGAGCTTAGCATGGTTGGTTTCTGTGGGCGTGGTCACGGGTTCAATTCCCGCTGGTATCTCTTGAACGGAGGAGTTCGAGGTCAACTTTACCAAAAACTATAGGTGTCGTCCTTAGAAATTCACCATCTCTTTTAGGACGTTAATAACAATTCAATCAATGAGCCAAGCAGTCGAAATTTTAAGTCTAATCCACTGTACAGGGTAACCACGAAAAAAGAAGCAATATGTGTTTCGGTAAGAAAACTACAGATAATTAAAATGATAATAGAAAAAAACTTTATATAACTAGTTTCTATGAGAAGTAATTTTGTTATTTAATACTGTAAATTAGGATTCCGTAATACAGAGGTCATTAAATCACTGAAAGGCATATCCAATACGCGAGTAACAAAGATCTTTATGAACCAGAATTTTGAATCACAAATTTTGGCATCCGATTTCGGAATTTCGTATACCCCTACCCAGAGGTAGGTGTAGTTCAATCAGAAGTTACTTCGTTGTCAATAGTAACCATTTTAAGATAGAAGAAAAATCACAAAACACTCCTACGAATCAGGGAAACTCAAACAAAACAAATGACAATAGCAATCATGGAAGAGAATGTCATCTTTATATTCCTTCTGTCCGGAACGCGACTACATTTATCATCGTTCAGTGCATCTCTGATGAAACCGGATCAAGAAATTACCAGTTTCAGATCAAAAGTCCGGAGTCGTATCTATCTCCGGGATTACATATACTAACAATACAGAGAACATGAATACATTCTGAAACTATAATGTCAAAAATTCTAGATGTCATTATCTGATACAGATTCATACACAGACACAATCTGGTAATCTTATCTGGACGAGAAGCTATGGAAGCTTCAACTTTTAAATTGACAAATAGAAACCATTTATTTTTAAGTTCATTTATATTTCCTCAGGTTCTCTTTCTGACGAAATAAAGGCATGTGTAAAGACGGAGAAAACGAAGGATTTTCCCAAACCTATTCAAATAAGAGGGTGGTCTACATTTACGCGTGTCATCACATTTTTTTTTAAAAAAAAGAAAGGAAAGAAAAAAAAGAAAAGAGGAAAATAACAACAACAGTTGAAGTATG
>JAGDQP010001409.1:0-44442 GCA_022664845.1 Lepisma saccharinum | reverse complement strand
CCCCCTTTTCAAATGCTAATGATTACGAAGAAAATAAAATGAAATTTTACTTGACAACGTCTTTAGGTGATGGCTTCATGTACCTTTTTTTTTTTCGTCATGATTTCTTTGAGCTTGAATGGCGTCCACTTATACGTATGTCTTTTTTTTTGTTTTATTTTCTTCTTCCTTTTCTTGATCTGAGAAAAAGGGGAGCACAAAAAAGTGCTGTAACAGCACTTTGACACGGCGTTGTGATACGGTAAAGATTGACATCCGCCCTTTGTTCAGCGTTTTCTCTTTGTAAGGTCGAAACCTTCTGCCTTCGTCCGGTATCCTTATGAGTCAGCAGCTCTTCTGTACTGAAATAACATCTTATCTTTCTAAACTAGTGGATATATACGACACTATAGGTGTACATACAGCAAGAGTTTTCCTTTGAAATGAGATAATAAAAAAGAATGTCTCATTTTTTCTCTTAGATTGGTACTTTTTTGTTGCCTAATGCAACCTTTCTCTATGCCTCATTTTTCTTTTAGTTCGATATGACTTTCAGACTATTTTCCACCCCCTTTTTTTGATTGCGACCGCTATATAATTAAATTAATCTATATATGGTCACTAAGAACATTAAGAGTGTTGAAAGCATTGCCTCTCGTGTCTCACGAAACTAGTGACGTTGTTAGGTTTCTTCCTTTTGATTTGAATGAAATGGACTTTTTATCAATTGCTTCCTTTCCTTTACCTTCAATGTTGATTGACGTTGGTGTTAAAAGAGATTTTTACTACTCCATTTATGCTATCAAACACACACACACACACACACAAATCTTTGTTTTCCACATGTTCCACAATTCGTTGTTAATTTTCCATGTCTCGTTTTCAACCGTTTGAATGTCCTTTACAACATGTCAGTATTGTACCGTTGTTTTAGTAGCAGTCCGACTGTAAAACAATGATCCTTCTTTTTAGGACCCTTGATCTCGAAGCTGTAAAAAAAAAAGGAGCTCTCAGTCTGTCCAGGTACAGAAGTCAAATCTCAGGAACTACAAGGAATAGAAAGGTGGATTAGGTGTCGTTAGAAATGTCTTGGCTGTGCTAGCTCAGAGCCAAAGAAATCGTATTTGTTGGAGCAGTAGGTTAGTATTGTCAACCCATTAAAAATCGTTCAAATTACTACCATTCTGTTAGACCTATCTGCACCCAAATTGTCATAAACATTAGTAAACACAACAGAAAAAATACTGGGTATTACCGTTTCCAACCATCCCAGTTGTCGGCGTTGCCAGTTAATTTACTATAAAATCAAATTTCTTTTCCAAATATCTTCCATTACGTTAGGCTTTGCAGCACCAAAACTTGACAAAAACATATTTGACACAATAGAAAAATACTGTGGGTATCCCCACCCCAAGCACATTGTTGTCAGTGTTGCCAACTCTGTCCAAAATTATATTTTATGAACCACAAGATGTAGAGATGTTGTTAAGGTGTCGTTCGAGAGGTCTTGACTAGCTCAGAGCCGCCGGAATCGTCTTGATCAGGTGCCGCACTCGTCAATGTTGCTAACCACTTAAAAATTTAGTATTCAATTTGCTTCCATATCATTATACGTATCGGCACCATATTTGGCATGAAAAATACTGTAGGTGTTCCCGTACCTAATCACCCCAGTTGTCAGTGTTACTAACCTATTTTTTTTAAAACATAATGTTTGTGTCTGAGATGCCATCAAGAAACCATAGAATTCTCGATTGTTAGTACGATCGTAGAACTAATTGTTTATTTTAAAGGTATATCTTACACACATCAAATGATAGCTTTTGTGTACTTTTTCCACTTCGAAACACTTTTTGAAAACTGTGCCATTTGTTGTACATTTTTTTACAACTTACAAGGCCCCACACACTCCTTGTGTAATGATCCAGCGCTGTGAGATACGACATACCGCGAAAAGTTCTGCGGGATTCAGCAGACCCACGTACAGATTAATTCGATAAAATAGGCTTAGAATCAGTGTCTGTTCCATGAAGCATTCCTCATCTAGACACAAGGTGTGTGCGGTCATTTAGAAGGTATTCTCAAGCCGTTTAGTTGCCTACCAAAGAAGTATAAATGTTGGCCGAAGAATGGATGCAATCTGGGTTTCCTCAGTGTTGATTTTAGTACCTTAGCTACACAAGTACCATAAGTTTGTGACTTTTCTCGCTATATATTAAAACAGTGGTATACAAAAGTGAGTGGGACGTAGTTCGCCAGGAGCTATTGTGAAAAGAATGTGATCAGAAGGTGTTTAAAAGGTAATAAAATGAAACTAAGTGTGATATAAGCGTTCAAAAAATTTCCTTCAGAAATATTATAGACTTCCTTACCTAAACCTCTTGAACAAGAAACTAACAAGTGGTGAAAACATGTATACAAAAAGTGAAAAATATGTGTTCTTATTTTATTGTGTATGTTTGTCTCCACAGCCTAGTGGTTAGAGCGTTGGACTCATGCCCGCATGGTCCCGGGTTCATTCCCCACCTTTCAATTCATGCTTCAATTTGAATTTATTTATTGCCTTTAGGTAAGTTTGGTTGGAACCGGGGTAGGGTAGGGGAAGAGGATGTTGGAAGGAAGTTTGTATGAGTCTAGTTTGAATATACCATCCCAACATTCGCCTAGTGTGCCTGAAGAAAAACCGTCAAAGAACCTTAGTCAGGACAGGCGGCCTCTGAGGTCGTTTCCAGGACCTTCTAACTGCTAATTCGTCAGGGGGAGTCACCGCTCTACCAATTGATCCACAGCCGCTCTCGGTGGCATCCTTCATATGACACAACTTCCATCAAAAGGGTTCCATTAAGAAAATACCGGATCTCTTTTTAGATACTATCCCGATATTCATCTCATGAAAAACGATAATTTGTGTTGAACATAGAAATAACTTTGTTACAAAATATTATGATAAAAAGATACATTTTTCTTCTCAAGCAAGCTTCTTTAAACAGCAAAATGGATCTTTATTAACATTTCAAGAAAAAGACTTACAACATAGAGAGATGACGCACTTCAGTTATTACTTTTTATAGGATAAGGATGGGAATGATAGCCACCAAGGCTATAATTCAAGTACCATCCCAGAATTCGGTTAGTGAAAGTGAGGAGAATCTTGGAAACTCTCCCTCAGTTTATCAGACGAGAGCGGGTCTCAAACCCGCACCTTCCTCCCAGTATTCATCCGAATTAATTTATTGTAACCGATGGATCACAGAGGATTTGAAGTACAACTTACATTTAATAGCTAAGTAACTCCATGACCTCTGTATGTTTTCAAAATAAATAGATGTTTCATTCAGAGTAAATAAATTTACTTATCAATAATATTATCTCAAACATGTTAGATCTGTAATTTATATAGGCCTACAATTAAAACAAAATTGTGTAAAATTTTATGAAACAAGAAATTAAATGAAATACACTGAATTACCTCTAAGACCAATTTAGCTCACTTAGCTACATACAGGTTACATTTGCTCAGAAAAAAATATCAGAAAATGTTTTTGTTTTTTTTCACGATTTGGAAATATCTGATTTATGGACCTGTGAGCACTTATCTGCTACTTCTACGGTCCTCAATACATATGAACGAGTACTAAAGTGCTATGAATATCTTAACAATTTCGCAGTTGTAGGTGGATAAGAGACACATTAAATACAAACCACAGCTGTTCAGTACTATTTACACAATAAGAAAGCTTTTATCAACTTAAAACCCCTTTGGGGTATGTGACCAGCATCACTATAATGTTTGTTGGGATGACTAACAGGAAGGCACTTCATAATCTAACGTAAACTCAGTTTGCCATCTAGCGGCAACGACACGAGATACTAGTAGTAGATCTACAGAGTTTGGGATATGCAGCGCTCTCTTCTTCAATAATACACACACAACTGTTTCCACCTGACCGATATGGAGTAGGAGCTTCTTGTTGCACATAGTCAGATCAGATCAAGAAGAAACGTGGTTCTCTAGAGCCTCAAGTCAGGTTAAATTATATTATATTTATATTGCAAACACCATACAACATATCGAATACAACAGTTTTCCAACGTTCTATTGACTACGTTATTAAGCGTTTGGCTAACAGATGGCACTACCTACTTCCTCGAACTTTTCTGTCCGTTTAGTATTAAGAAAAGAAGTACTAAAGAACTATTAAAAATCCAATATGTTAATTTTTTCTAGCAATTGAAGAAAAGAACTGCAGTACACAGCAGGGCTTGAAATTATGGGACAAATTTTGGAAAGTTATTTCTCGCAGCGAAACGAGAATAAAAATGCTATTTTCCACCTAGATTGAAACTAGTTTCACTTTTCAGATATATGACAGATCTTCGTTTTGACAATTTGTACATTCATCTTTTTTCACAGTTATCATCCTAATTTTCAGCAATTCGCAAATGCTTTTCTGTTCATATTCGTCTTCACATATTATTGTTTTATTTTTATTTTTTATGTTTTGGTGAAGTTTATTTTGTTGCAATAAGTTTAATGTTACTACAAAATTAATATCTGTGTTTAAATTAAAAAAAAAACACATCATCTTTGTCCAAAACAAACGGAAGAATTTCATACTTTGGGGAGGGGGGAGTATTTGTCATAGAAACTAATTCTTTGTTCTTCTGGTATCGATGTTACTAAAATAATTTGTATTGACACTTTTACATCAATTTTTATCCTGGCAATGGCCGTGCAATGATACTAAGGGACCGAAATAATCGGATATTCGTGGTGTAGATATTGAATTTCGATAGTAAGTTTCCGTTATTGGTTCTTGATTCCGACTCAAGTTGTCTATGGATGCAGACAGAGTTTCCACAACTTTCAGAAAAGCAACGAAGATGGATATCAGAGATAGAGAAGTAGAAATACCGTATTTTACACCTTCTTCATATCCACAGGCTGAGAGGATATATCAGAAAACAGAGCCAGGGAATACTTTTGCACAGAGAAAGAAATCCCAATCATCCCCTACTAAACATCGAACAATGGATCCAGATATTCCGAAATCGAAACTGAATCCGGGATTCTTACTCCGGAATTCAAATTTCTGATAACATTTGAAGACCACGTGCTTTGTACATTTTTTTGTGAAATTGAGTTAAGGGTGCCATCAAGTTAGCTCTTTGAAAGGCCTTTCTAACAAACTAACGTGGATAACATGTATAGTCTGTCTGCTACAACCAAATCTTTCTTTGATGTTTAGGTGTACGCAATGATAATTCTGAAATTTTAAAACACTCTACTGTAAAATCAATAAAATGGACATAGGACGTTCTTTTCCTGTGGTCTTCATTTAGAAATCGTGATATTTGAAGTTCTCGAACGATACGCAACGAACGAAAACGTTGGACATCAGTTCCGGCTTTGGTTCGGAACTTCTTAGCTACTACATTGATTCCGATTCCAAATAATCTACCAAAATATTTGTATCTGGAATCCAGCCGTCCTTCTAGATTCTGAAAGGACGCAGTTCCAAAGTCTCGAATAAAGGTTTGGGATCACAAGTTTCGAACATCTGATATCGGATGCATGCAGATATGAATGAGAGACTATGTACTCAGGAAAACAACGACACAGGTTAAAGGGATCAAGTGAGACAAACAGAAGAAGAAAGAGATCAAGTGAAAAAAAAAAAGGATTTAGAACAATAAAATTAATCATTATTTTCATCTGTGGCCTCAAACCAACTTTTTATAAAACCATTCAATAACCAGCTTTTATTTCATTATATTTCGTTGTATATATATTTTCATGATAAGTATGCGTGTTACAAAACTTTTGGAGATTTTCATCCACCACGATAAGCTATCACATTTTAACTGTCATTCTACTGATTTCGGACAGATGACAGCACCTTCCTTGGAGCCAATTTTTTATGATATTATCATCTAATACGTAGTATACAAAATTACTTCACAAAATACTTAAAACATTTCCCAATAAACAATTCCGATAGCTTTCAACCAACAATACCTTTTAAAGAAATTCCTAGCATGCACGCGTGAACACGTAAATACACACAAAAAGATACACATCTGTATGAGTACTTAACACAAAGTCACAGCATGTAGGTGTCAAAATCTGATTGTAACCGTATTACTATAACCTTGTTTTACTATATCAGCTGTAGCACTTGAAATATTGTAACCAAAAAAGCTGTACGAAAAAAAATATCAAAGAAGTCCTGACATATTCAATAAACGTCAAAGGCTCACACATGTGACATGAGAGAAAATCTTGTGCTGGCATTTTCGAAATACTACGTAGCCATTGCATATTGACATCACGTATGAAAAGAACTGTTGCTAATGGTGTTTACTTATAATCCTCTTGCTGCTACCAGTAACTTTACAAGGCGCACTCAAGTGTTTACTAAATTACTGAATGGTTTATTAATTTGAAGGATTTGGGAGGTCAACAGATGGCGTTACATTCGTTCATCGGTAAAGGGAAACAAATCCCTACATTTTAATTAGGTCGTCTATTGACGAGTACTTGTTTGCTATAGAAATGTTACCATAGCATTTTTAGTCTTTTATCAATCGGGCAAACTAAATTTAGAATATTTATTTTTGTTTCGTGATAATAAACAAGTGAGGCAGTGATTCTGACAGATTCCCCTGTGGGGGGTGTCACACCCCCACAACTTTAATTTTTATGATGAAAAATCTGTAGAAACAGTGCAAAACTCCACTTACACCCTCCAAATTTTGACGTTACACCCCCGCCCCCTAATTGCAAATCCAGGCGGAATCTCTGTGTTACGAGTATTAATTACATTGTCCAAATCTTCAGTTGATGGATACTTTACATATTGCTGGTGTCGAGCATATCCCAAATAGCAGAGGATTGGTGTAATATGTGTACATGTACCTAAAATCCTTTATCCAGTTTCAGAGGTACAATAATAACCGAAAATGGGACACTTATTTCACACAAACATTATAAGCAGTTTCAGGCAATCCTACACTTCCTCTTAATTCAAGTTTCATTATTTGTGGTGCCTATTGAAACTTTATTTCAGGATGTTATAAATTATCGAATTCCAAAGAATTGGATCGAAAGGCCTTTCCCATTGATTTTGTATCGACGATCGGGCGGACAGACCTGATCTATGCATTTTTGAATTCGTCTCGCTGAGACCTTACCAATGACACCTTAACCACTTTCGGCCTGAAGCATTTAATTATGAGTTTACAATTTAGCGAACGTGTTCCAATATGCTACCTGTCATCTACATCTGATTTCTCTGAGCGATAAGAGCAATTATCTGAAGAACTAACCACACCTGCTCTGTCTTCTAATTAAGTATACTAATGAAGGAGGCTTTAATTGAAGTTTAAACATTTTTAGTTCTATAAAGTGTCAAAGCACCTATTGACTGTTGTTTCTGAATCAAATCCAGGCTATTCGTAGAGCCATCTGGTGAGCAAAAGGTGAAAGACCCCAATATGATTCGTTGAACAACCACATCATGTGTATTGGAAGCACCAATGTGATTACAGAGGCATCGGAATCAGATGATGACAGAACAACATTAACAATGGAACCTCATAATGCGAATAATAGTTCTTGCATGAGATGGCTATAGAAAGAAGACCTCGTATCCAACAATCAAAAAAACTTGTTTTATTTTCCATTCTTCTTCTCTTCGAACTGACCACCTTAAGAATAATTCGCAACATGGCTGACAATACAATAAATTAGTGAATTTACGGGCAGCAAGTAACAGTCGGTCTCAACGTTGAAGACGTGTAATTTGGGTTTATGTCTGACGCCGCTCCAGCAGAAGTAATCTAATATCACCATCCGCGCATTCACGTAATTCAACTGTTTTTTTTCTTTCTCTTCTTTTGCCCCTCTACTCGTAATTCACTACTCTTCAATAGGTGCAATCGTGATTCAATCAGTGTTTCCAGCCTCAAATGTTAATCACTGTTATGACAAAATATTAGTCTTCTTTGAGATATGTTTATTCTTATCGAAAGAACTTGGTATTAGAAAGGGCCGAAATAAATGGTTCTCGGTAAACTTTCGTAAACTTTATTTTTATATGGGCCAGTCTTCGGCCCATATAACTTTGGTCTTCGGCTATCACAATTCGCCCCTCAGCTATTAAAATCCACACCCATGCCCCTGCCGGGACTCGATCCCGGGACCTTCGAACCGTTGGCCTACCACCGGAGACCACACGGCCACCCAGCGGACAAATGGTTCTCGGGTTTTAAATTACGATTCGAAATTTGAATAAGCGAAATAGCCAGTTTTTCTCCAAGATGCCACATTGTTGTTTACATTAAACGAATTTAGCAGTATCCTACTTATAAACATCTACACACGCGACTCACAGAACGTGAACAAAAAATACAAAAGAAAACGTCTTGCAGCCTGGTTTCTTGCTGATTGCCTTAAAACGCCATGCATAAAAGGGGCCTTAGTGTTGTTTTACGTGATGATTGTAGGGGGAAAGAGCTACAGTTGTTGTTAGTAGTAAATATCCTAGGCTACAAAGCAAGTCCGCAACCAAGGAGGGTCTAGGAAGACTCACCCCTCCAAAAAATATCTTCGGTCAGAAAAATTTACTTTTACGTAAGTAAGTAGGATTTAAAATAAAATATTGTAGTTCATGCACCTAATGCTTTTCACTGACGGCGTAGCTGCTTTTATATAATACCGATTCTTAAGCGATTTATCTTATGTGGATTTATACCTTCATTGCACATTTTAAATGAGCGTGTTTTGTTTTAAATGATCAAAAAGATACTTAGAATTGGGATATCCTCACATCGTTGGATGACTCAAAATTCAGATTAGGATATTCGGACGTAGATCAGACACCCGAAACTTCGGATTTATATATCCAAATATATAGCGGATTTCCATTGATCTGGAAATCATGGAAATCAAATTACAAGTAAAAAAGTTTCAGCCATGCCCCAGGCAGGATTCGATCCCGCAACCTCCTGAACGGTATATCCCAAAGTAGAAGGTAGAGAGTGAAGGGAAGTAATGCTAGTAAAGTTATTCTATGATTTGAAAGTCTCTGGCTGGATGTAATAATATAGATAGAAGCGAGCTGTCCAGTTTATTTACATTGGAATGCACAAAATGGGATTAGATGATGACGTTGGAATATAATACAACATATTTCTACGAGCAGGAATGTGTTAAAATCAACACATTTATTAACATATCAATACTTACTTTAATATCAAGACTTGCAAGTGAAAAGTTAGCGTAATAATAAGGAGGTCATCTCTATTTTCCCAGATTAGTGCTTAAAATTTCTACCTTGTTTTCTTACCACCAGGTGGTGGCACGTTTAAAATTTTCCGTTATTTTTCGTTGTGGAGGAAAAAGGTCTGTGTTATCATCACGCCAGCAGTTTTACTTAATATTTCAAAAATGTGTTGTATTGTTACAATTTAAAATATTTTAACAAAACAGTAATTATTATTTTTCTGTTTTAGTACACAGTTTCACAGTATTTTAATTTCTTAAAGTCAATTTAATTTGAAGTCAGCTAAAATATACTAATATTTTCTGATATACGTGGCCTAATGGACATTTTCGGTAGTATTTTTTTATTACAATCAAAAATTATTCTATTAAAGCAGACTACGGAAAACATTTTCTTTTCTTTCTGTGATGAATCTATCAAGAGTTATAAAGATTTGCTTCAAAAGAGTCTCAGCCTTGCGCTTAATCGGGCGCCGCCATGTTATGACGTAATCAGTCTTTCGATTGCTTGTCATTGACATACAAATGGTATTTGATTTGTTAGTATTGTTAAAAAGAGATCGCAAAAATGGATCAAAAGAAATAGTATAAGTGGTGAATAGCGTTTCTGTATGCCTTAACACGTCATTTAGTTCGTTTTATTCATTTAAAATTGATTTTTACTTTTAATACTTTTTAAAGATATTGATATAGTTTGGTAGCTTCAACACTAATTTATATCAGCTCTTGTTTTTCATTTTCATGATTAAATTATAAGATATCTTCTAATAATGCTCTTTAGAACTCTTGTATGTAAAAAGAATTACCTCTTTTTTCTGTAAAAAATGTGGGTTTTTACATCCGACAATCGTATGCTTTTTTAGTGAATGCTAGTGAAGTATTTTTCAAGAACTTAAAAGCACATGAATTAATAGTGCTCGTTACTGCCATCTGTTAACAATTTAACGTACTTGTAGGCCGTGAATATATTGAATAGTTTTAATATGTCATTGTATAAAATAATAATAAAAGCATGTAAGAAACAGAAACGTAAATTGAAACTTTCACATTGAAGTTATTCTTGCGTTTCGTGAAGTAAAATAAAATACGGCCATTGATAGGATTCGAACAGCCTTAGCTGAAAGTGTAAAAAATTAAAAGTTGCATGCGCTAATCAACTGACCTAAATTTACAAGATATCAACAGTTGCACGAACGAGCGATAAGAAGAACATTGCAAGTTAAGACTGCCCCTGTCTATGTTTCGAGCAATTTCTGTTATGAAAAACATGTTTTGGTGATTTAACTTATTGAAGTGTGTTCTGCAGATTTGTACATTAATTGTTTCGTTAAGTGATGAAGTAAATGTTCTTTCTCATTTTGTTTTTTTGTCTTCAAACTTCTGAATAAGGAACGAAACATAGGGAGAAGCATATAGCTACGGAAATACAACGGATTGATTACGTCAAACCAATCAGATAATGATTTTCGTTGTATGACGTAGGAGATTGAATTCTCAGTATTTCATGCAATATTTCTACGTAACGGAAAACCGTAGCGCTGAAATTTAAAAAAAAACATTATGTTATTTAATCCGATGTACACAGACAAACTGTAAAATATATAAGGACGGGGAAAACGGAAATGTCCATTGTGTGTCGTAATAATGTGTCATTGGCCGATAAAGCAAAGGGTGTATTTTAGGCACATACTCTTAATATAACTGTGAGAATGTTGGAATGTCCCTGGTCTAGACGTAGGCCATCCTACTAAATCTGAATATGTGGAAAAAACGCATAAACTACGATATTCTTTGGGATATTTCTGAATTTTATAAACATTGTAAGATGGCTTATCCTTTTAGGAGATGTACAAAATATTTCAAAATTTTTTGACTATAATATGCTTTTAATATTATCGGGAGGACATACTAGAAGTTTTGTAATTCGATCATAAGTGTTCTTGGATATTCTACGCATATTGGGAATTTAAACGGGTATTCCTGCAATATCCTGTGGTTTGTTTGTGTGTGGGGGGAGGGGGTACTGTATAGAATCGAGTTTAGTAAAGTTATACGAAAAAGTAGGCGTTTATCGTTTCTGTCTACCTTTTTCTATATGATTAAAACATTGTTCCTAACAGTGAAATGTCCTTTACAAAAACAGAAGATCGTTCATCAAAATCGGTTCAGTCATTGAAAACTTATGGCTGAATCGAATTGTGAAACCTTTCCTATTTAAGTGTTCCCTGCTTGTGAGTACGTTCACTGTCTTGTAATCAAAGAGTTGCAGGTTCGATTCCAGGTGGGGTACACAAGGTTCGAAACCCACGTTAAACTGTAGGTCCCGTCCTGAGGACGTCATTTTCGTCCAATAGAAGGGAATGAAAAAACCACCATCGGTTCACCTTGCCCAGGGACCTTCGTGCAGAACGCCCATCTTCATCTTCTTTCTGAAGCCGGTTAAAAGTCTCAAGAGAACCATAAAAGGGAAAACCTAAAACTTGCGTATACATGTCTTCCTGAAGGTATGTTGAAAAATGGTTGGAAACATTCTAAATGAAGTCTTGAAGGAGAAGGAGAAAAATGATTTGAATACGAGAGTTACGTGATGAGGAAGTACAAGTGAAAGAAAGAGAGAAGATAAAACGAGAACAATAGTTGAGATAATAAATAATCTGATATGAAACTATTTAGGACAGTGCTGACGTCATATTAATTGTATGCTTATTGCAGTTCAATTAATAGCAGACGAATTAAATATAATACTTACCGTATATGGTAAGCTCATCGGACAAAATGCACGTCACGTTTTACAAATTGTGAACTTCAGAGACCAATCGAAGACTCTACGGAATATCGGTGACCAGTAGTTGCATCACAAACTACGAGGTTCAAAAATTGGCGAGTAAAGATGACATGCACCAGGGCGCTATTTTAAAGGGGCGGGGATAATTCCCTGGTACTTCGTGCGTTTTCGCTGGTACATGTACCTCACTTACCCATCTTCTTGTAGGGAGGGAAAAACAATGTATTTATGTCTGGTAGTATTCCAATATGTGTGGCAATGTTTTGGTGTTAATTCAACCCCTCAACTTCTTTCGGTGACAAATTACACGCTGATGTGTACACTATGTGTTGTCGCTCTGAGACAGTGTCACAGAACAAACGTGACGGAGTGACCAAAAAGGGCTTCGGTGGTGCCAAAGGAAATATTATAAAGAGGAATTACCGAATTTCCGACTGTTTTGAAATGTAGTGTCACAAGAATATATCAGCAGTGCCGGTATCTCCGGTAACCAGTAACTTTTTCCATAATTGCGGCAGAAAGAACATGCGTCATCTTATTGACTGGAAACCAATCGCTTGCTACAAGCCTCTCCCAACATATTTGTAGAAGATCGAAGATTCTAGCTGTTATTCGGTCTCAAGGACATGTCATATGTTGTGAAGTAAGTCTGTCAGAGGTGCCTAAGATTTTGTCCGATGAGCTTAAATGTCAGTGGAAGCATTTATTCCTATCATTCGTCAATAAAAATATCTTATATCACGCTGTAAACGAACTTATTCTAAAACTGGTAACTCGTATGGTTCAACATAGAACTTAGGTGACCTTAAATTACCTTACGCTATTGATATATCCAAAAGTTACAATTAAAATCTCAGTCCTCCGTAAAAACATGCTCCTAAATACTTCTAAAGATACCTTGACTAATACCATAGACCTCATAATCGAGGTATATGCTAATACTGTTGTTTCAAAATCTTGTTTATAAAGAAGTAAAAGAAATGAAAAATAACTATCAGTAAAACATTTAAACTTTATTTTGTTTCTATTCATAGCAGTTCGTTGCAATTTTATGAGTACAGTGCTTTTACTCTTTTTAAAAGTCCACAAAGTGTGCATCCAAAAGTGAAACCGAAACTTCATGAATGCTAGATTAACAAGCTATAGATTTCACGACCGCCAGGACATCTGTTGGTAATCCATTTCTTTACGATTTTGAAATAATAACAGTATTTAATGAATGTATGTGTAACTGTTGATTACCGACAAAACTGTTCAACGACAAAACGCAATTATAATGCTGACTGATAAAGAACGTACATGATTCAGTAATATAATTATTTCTGATTCATTTCGAATTAATTAGAACCATTAGTTAGGAGCAAACTGTATATATATTTTCTAGGTGAAGGGGAAAAAAATAACATAAATGACGAAAAGGAGATGATTACAACCCAAAGAGCGTTCCTATGAAAAATTCAATACCACACAGAAGCAGAGAACGTCTTTGTATCGGATGAATATTATTGACAAAGACGATAATGGTGATGTAATTATCAGAAGTGTCATCTGTACAACAAAAAGGGAATGAAGTAAAATATAGTAATATTTTATTCCAATAGTTGGAAACACTGCCTATATATTGATATCAATGAAACACGCAATTTCATTGAATGATCAACCTCTATTTTTTCTTCTTTATAATATTATTATTTTTTATTTATTTTGTTAAAGATTTATCTCTTTTTTTTCCTCCTGACATAAAATTGATATTACTCAACCTGCTTCTAAGATCAAACAAATCCTTTGCAATGTTAAGAGTCACGGTGTTCTGTGTAGTACCGATATCCACCCCACCCCCCCTCCCACCTCCTCGTGTCGGAATGTAGCAAATGGTTTCTAATGAGAAGGCTTTTAAGTGTGGGTGGGAGGGATGGGTTGTTGTGTGTGGGGGACGATTCAATGAAATGTGTTGTAGAGAGATTTGATAGCAAGCAAATGACTACTCCGTGCAAGAACTGGCGTCATCCTACCGAGAAGAATGAAGCTGTTGATTTGTATTGATTAGGAACTGAAAGGGCCAAGAATGACGCGTACAAGTCTTTGATCTTAACAATTACATCCAAATTGCCCAGTGCCAACAGAAGTAGCAACGTCGAGTCTGATCTGTAAGATTACAGCATAACAATCAGGTAGTGATTTCTAGCGGACACCAAAACAAATTTTTCGTTCTCTTTTAATTTTTTAAAATTGTCGGTCGGTCTGTCTGTCCTCTGTCTATCTTTCTCTGTCTGTATGTTCCTTGTCCGTTTGTCTGTCCTCTGTCTTTGTCTGTCTCTATGTATGTTCCGTGTCCGTCTGTCTGTCCTTTGTCTATCTGTCTTTATCAGTTTCAATGTTCAGTGTCCGTCTGTGTGTCCGCTGTCCTTTCCCTGTTCTCTGTCAGTCTGTCTGTACCCTGTCTGCCTGTCCTCTGCGTCCTTTGTATATCTGTCTATGCTCTATAGTCTGCTCTCTGTCTGTCTTCTATCTCTCTGTCCGTCTGTCCTTTGTCCGCTCTCTGTCTGTCTGTCCTTTATCTCCTTACTCTGTCTATGTCAACTGTCTGCTTGTCCTATATATATATATATATATATATATATATATATATATATATATACGGCTGCGAAACTTGGACATTGAATGCGCAAACGACTCAAAGATTGAGAGTCACACAAAGAGCAATGGAGAGGTGCATGCTAGGAATAACCAGGAGGGAAGGAAGAGAAATGAATGGATTCGCGCACAAACAAAGTTAGATAATGTAATCAAGACTGCGAAGAAGATGAAGTGGAGATGGGCCGGTCACATAGCTACACGAACAGATGGAAGATGGACGACAAATGTACTACAGTGGATTCCTAGAGAAAAGAAACGACCGAGACGACGTCCAAATGTAAGATGGGTAGATGAAATCAAGCGTTTTTCAGGAGCTACATGGATAAGGATATCAGCAGACCGAGATATGTGGAAAGAAAAGGGGGAGGCCTTCATCCAGCAGTGGATAGAAAACGGCTGAATATGATATATATATATATATATATATATATATATATATATATATATATGTGTGTGTGTGTGTGTGTGTGTGTGTGTGTGCCCTTTTCTGTCTGTCCTCAGTCCGTCTGTTCTCTGTCTGGCTCCTGTCTATCTGTCCTTTGTCTGCCTGTTCTCTGTCTGAATGTCTATCCTCTGTCTGTATATAACCCAGACAGGTTCCTTAACTAAAACAAGTAGAGAGAAACTGATTTCAAATTTAAGTTCCGTGATCAGGATTTATTTAACCAACTTTTTACTCCGCGAGTTGGAAAGTGGCAGATCCTTTGCATTTACTTAGCTTTCTCCATTTAAAGAGTTCTCTCTAGTTGAATATAGATACTTCTATACATTGTCATCGAGACAGTCTTAGGTTCTTTTTTATAAACCTATTTGTGCTTGGTAAAGCTAAACTTCGTTTACTCTGAGAATTTCCTTTAAAAAATATTAAAAGAAAAAATTCAGAAAAAAAAGTAAAAAAAAAGCCATCAGAAAATGCACTGAACGCTAAAATATAAATCCATTGGTTTATTTAGATCACAGGAATTTTATTGAGTTAAGCAAGTGAAGCTCTTTAGAATCAGCTCTAATATCACTTTTGAATTGAATTGAATTTATTTTAGGCCTTTAGGCATTTATGGCTCAGACCGAGATAGGGTAGGAGAAGGGATGTGGAAAGGAGCTTGCCAGAGCCTACTTTCAAGGTACCATCCCGGAATTTGTGTCGTGTTACTGAGTAAAACTTTGGAAAAACCTCAGTCAAGATGATCGACAGCTGGAGTCGAACTCAGGATCTGCTAGATACCAAACCTTTTATGTGATAATCATACCTAGCCCGTAAGTGGTTTATAGACATATAAAAATGTTAAACTTACTTCTATTTCCATGGTAACGACACTTATCACTGTCACGTTTGAATGCTTAATCGAATTTACTCGAATGTACAATCATAGACCTCATATTAATAGATAGACTTAGCACGCTTCCCCATTTCTGTCTGCGCTAAAACTAATGGGTTTTTGTACAGGAGCACGTGATTTTGATTCATCCGCTAGGTAGCTCTAGCGGAGACCTCATAATAGAAAATGACGTCTATGCCAGAGCTACCTAGCGGATGAATTAAAAAGGACCTGCTCCTGTACAAAAATCCATTAGTTTTAGCGCAGACAGAAATGGGGAAGCGTGATAAGTTTATCTATTATGAGGTCTATGGTGCAATGTTAGGAAGCAACTATTAGACATATTAAGCCTGCTAAACTATTTATTGTTTCCATGGTAACGAACAAAACTCGTTTATTAGCTCATCTTGTAAGAACTGTTAAACTAGTTGCCTTGAAACATTCTATGAAAATAAGGAGTTCAGCTGAAGTTCGCTTAGCTCATGTGGCTTTCCCGTTCTGAAAGCATATTCTGTTTACTAAATATCTGACAGTTCTTGTAGCCGACATGTCTCCCAGATTCTTTGTGTACGAGTCTGTTAAGCAGCATTAATTTTCGACAGACTTCAAAATAAAGTTGATTAGTAATGAAGCTCTCTAAAATATTGTAAAACTTTGTAAACTTTATTTTGTATGGGGCATTCCAGTAACTTTTGACTTTGGCCCACCATGATTATCGTGTGAAGACTAGTTAAAATCCACAAACATCCATGCCTCTGGTGAGATTCGAACCTATGACTTTCGAGTCGCTGGCCTAACGTCTTAGACCACACGCCTGCCTGGTTGGTCTTAAATATTGCGTTGGTTATTGTTTACTTCTTAGCATGGGCGGATTTGAGTGACTCTGGGTGGGCCATTACTTTAAAATCTATCGTTTAGAATGAAACATTTAAAGTAATTCTGAAATTGGGGACAATGCCCCCTATGCCCCCAATAAATCCGCCCATGCTTCTTAGTGCCTTTTAGTTACTTTATAGTTATTGTTTTTCGAAAAGTTACTTTATTTTTCACGTTTTAGTGTATTTAACAAAATCTGTTTACAAATCAAATAGCAAATAAGTTTCTCCTAGGGGAATTCCAATTTTTTATATATTTAATCGATATCGGTATCTTAAAAACATCGAAGCTTCGATATCGGAACTGATATTCGATGTCGATTGTTTGAAATTTCAATTCGATATTGAGTTTGATATTTCGATTCGACATTTAGTTCGAAATTTCGGTACGATACTCACTTCAAATATCGAAAACCCTTTTGAAATTATCCTTGAAGCTGAGCAACCATGCAATGATCTGATGAAATTTCGGTAGCCTGTCTTTCAGGGAGTTTTCTGAGACCCTATAGGCTATTATCATTTTAGCTACCTATTTCAACGCGTAGCTTAAAGATACACTAACGAAATTACGACCACGGGAACAAAAGGAAAATGTTTCATGAAAATTGGCCCATTCAGTCAAACGTTATATCCAGAAAAACATAAAATATTCATAGGTGAATCCAGGGTGCAATGGGGTACCCCCTCTTCCCTGCTTATATGGTGCAGAAATCAAACGGAAAATTGTTCACATTATCTGTACGTTGCAAGAAACTATGGGCTTACTAAACTGGCTTGTCCATGTCTGTGAGTGTTTTGTATAGATTTGGGTGGCCCGTTTTTACCGAATATTGTTATACTTTCAGATACAATAATTTTAGATAGTATGTATTATTCAACAAGTAGAGTTTTATATTTATTAACATATTTAGCTGCAAAATATTGTAAGTACTATAGCAATAAAGTAAACTGGCGTTACGGAGCAGAATGAACTAGGGTAAAGCATTTTTTTTACAGTAAAGAGGTAAGAAAAAGAAACGGCTATAAACCGAGAATGAATAGAAATACGTTTCATAGATAGCTTGAGGTAAAGTCCGAACCCAGTGAGGGTCCTCGGTTGGATCCCAGCTTATACCATGTGGGTTTTGTTGTGGACAGACACGGTGTACGTGTTTTTTTTTTCGGAGTTCTCCCATTTCCTCTTTCTTTCTTTATTCATTCCACCAATCCTTCCATCATCATTAATACGGCTTGAGCCAAAAGCTGCCAAAAGGCTTTAAAATAAATTCAATTCTACGTCAAGTGAAGAATGGATTTGTTGTGTTCTATGTAAGAAGTGGGCACACAATCCATGTGGAGGTGTAAATAGTGATGGTGAGGATATTGTGTTCCATCGTGTACTAGATGTGTCATAAATAAAAAATTCAACACCCCTTTCTGCTCCATATATTTTAGCACAGGAAATAATACGTTTGGCAACGCTTGTCTCATCTGTCTATGCCCGCCAGTCGGCACATTTATTTCCGATGACTTTGCATCCCACGGTTTATTGCTGAACAGATTTTGTATTTCTTTTCACAAATTTTACAGATACTAATATTGAAGCGGTTATTCAATACGTCCGGCATGCCCTGGTGTTCAAATATGTGAATTATATTATTTTATAATTATAACTCAAAGTTCCCGGAGAACCATGGGCCGTTTGGTGGGCGGATATAGGCGAAGCTCGAGCCGAAAAGGGCTGCGTTGCGTTGCGAAGCTAAACGTATTCCCTGTAGTTATTTAGGGTTGCATGTTAAATACTACACGCTTCAGGAAGAGATTACTTTACCGAGAGAATTCCAGGTACTCGGTTTCGACATTCAACCACTTACTCATCCAGAACAAGCAACGCCTTCCTTCCCATATTTGCAATGCACTTAACAAATAACGAAAATACATGGTATTAAAAAAAAAAGTATCGTGCAAAATGCTGCTTAACTTTACTGTTTAAATATGCAGTCCCGTAAAAGGTATGGAAAATATAAAACAAAGAAACAAAAACCGATCAATATTTCATTAAAAATGTATTCAAGTCAGTCGGTGCATTACATAAGAAAACAGAGAGAGATGATTTTTTTTTTATCCATGTTTCACGTGGCTTCGACCCTTAATTATAAGATTCCGATTATGAAATTTCTACAAGACCAACCACTAGGATGGTTTTTCAGTTAATTCTTTTCTCCTCAGAACTTCCTTTTTTCCTTCTTCTTTCTTCTCGGAATCTCAATTTGAGAGAATGATATTACAATAATCATTCCGAACGGTACTAATCTTTTTTTTTTTCTTTTTTTTTCTCTCTCTGTACTCTTCATATAACGAAATTCGTGGGTTCTCTACCTCAAAATTATAACTTTGGGAACTTTCTTAATGGAAAGTCAGAAAAACGACAAGACCACGAAACGCTAACTAGAAATCACTCAACGAGAAATTATCGGTCCTGCATTTAAGTGAATATTTCAGGGTTGCCAGATAAGATTTAAATTTAAGTTAGCGATTGATATTTGAGTTTAAAACATATATTGGCCAGATATGTAGATTTGCTTTGGTCTAAGCCTATAATGTCTAAGGCGTTACCCTGCGATAACTCTTTCGGAGAAGAGAAAAGAAGCGATCATGGCTTTCTCTAGGTACAATACCGCTATTTGCCTGGCGAGAGAGAATGAAATACTAGAAAATCCAGATCAGCGTAATGAGCAAAACAGCCCCCAATCTGCATGTCTTCCCAGTGGTGATCCGAGGTCCGGAACTGTAACAGGTCCACTGAACTGGATAAAACCCCACCTTTTTAACTGATCGATAGTATGCAACTAATATCGACTTATAAATTCAATATCATATTTGTTTAGATCGAAACGACTTATAAAGATTTCTTGTAATACTTTAATAGACAGAAATCGTAAGATCGTGAAAACAAAACCATCGGCCGCACATTCTGACAGAGGTTTTCACAGAGTTTCTCCTCAGTCACACCAGGCAAATGGCGGTATAATATCTGAAAACTAGGCCCTGGCCGAATACTTTCCAAAATCTTCCCCCCCCCCCTATACATTCCTGGACTGAGCTGAGATGCCTCAAGGCCATAAATAAATTTAAAATTTCATTTACTTTTTGAACACCTTCTGAATACATTTTGTACACTACTGCACCCAAATACGAATGTAACAATAAGACGTTATAGTTGCCTCAGAAGGAAGTAAAAACAGCCTGTAGGAGCTGACAAGCCAGGTCTGTGTTACTGATGCTCTTATTTATTTAGTTAACTACGAAAAACATAAGATCTGGTACACTCATAATCAAAAGTTCTTCCCTGTTGATAAAATTTCTTTTGCGAATAACGTATGAATAGAGCAGCGATACCAACCTCCTTATGCCCATGACGCACCCCCCCCCCCCAGCCCGATGGTATAATTATGAAAAATTCAAATTCTATGTACAAACAGTTTCAGCAACACAATTTCTCGTGCCAAATCACCTGTTCTACTAACCATAATTTTAAGTTCAAAATTCAAAATTCTTCGTGTGAACCGTTTTATTTATTTATTTTGTGCTGCTGAAACCCACCCCTGAACAGAGAGATTTGGTACAGTTTTTTGTAACTTTTAGAAAATCAACTTTTAGTCTCTTCAAGTTGCAAAACAACAGTACTTAAATCTATCTATTCATTCCAAATTTAGCTTAAAAAGAAATTTTACCAACATAAAAAATTCGTCACTTTTCTCCCCATATATTTATTGAACAAAGGTCAATGCAAAAAATAAGTAGACCGAAAATTATCAAAATTGTTTAGTAACACTGAAAAAAGTACGCGAGCAAGAAGTAACCAAGAATGCATCTTCGAAAGCGAATGCTACATTCACCACGTTTTTTGAACACGTTTATATATATATATATATATATATATATATATATATATATATATATATATATATACAGAATAAACTAAGAGGCTTTCAGCAAAGATATGTAAGAAAAAAGTGTGATATAGACATGAATTATTTCATTAAAAGTACTTAAAGAAAGACCATTTTCTGGAATCTTTGAAATCATTTAATCTGTAGAACTAACAAAACATCTCTCAGGCACATAATTAAAAGCATACCACCGTGAACAATTTACTTGGTTGGAAAGTGCTCTAAGAAATGCGAACAATTTACAATATTTAAAGTTTGTCTTATTTTATGATAAGGTACGGATGGATACCTTACAGTACAACTTTAATAAGTTTTCAGACTCTTTTTCGTTTCGGATTTTGAAAATTACACGTTTCTAATCTAACTAAAAACCACTAATTTTTCTTATCCACATTCACATCTCATCTTATCTAACGAAGATATTAGTGAAAGAATCAAAATGGCGTCGAACAATCTTTCATTTACACAGTTAACACAAGTATTCTTCTTTTTCTTTCTTCTAAGATAAAAAAAAATATATATCCATGTTACAACACGATTATAATTCCTGACAAAAGAAAGACTTCTCTGTTAAAAACAAGTAAAACTGTTATAAATGGCGACACTATTGTCTATAAATTTAAGAGATAAATGAGAATGTCACTGAATAATTCACTTTAACAATTACCTTAAGGATATGTGTTAAAATATATAAGTATTGTGACCAGTTTTTGTTAACATTACAAAAAAAAAAAAAAAAAAAAAAAAAGAAGCGAAATGCAATAGAAAGAATTTAGCAGCAACTGCAATTTACAAAGAGTTTAGCTTTTCAGAACTGCAATGCAGACATGAAATTTCTGACAACATTTTTGCAAAAAGAAAGAATTCAAAAGTAACAAAAGAAGAATATATATATGAATCACAAAGACACGACAGGATTGCTTGATGGTGTGTTAATTATTCGAAACTCGTTTCGCTATTAAGAAAAATACTATTTTAATTCAGTTGACTTAAATGTATTTTCTCACATATCTTGTTATCACTGAGTTAACTACACATTTTTTTTTTATGTTTATTATAGAGGAAAAGTGTATTTAATGCAGATAATGGTGTATGTTATGTGTTGGTTTGGTGATCCTTGTTGTATAAAGAATGGAAATTTCGTGTCAAACTTGTCTATAGGTCATAAATAAATTCAAATCTATTCAATAAAGAGGGGGGAAAAGCCCATTCTTACAAGAGAAATATTATTATCTTTAGAAGATGCATTTTTTTTGTGTTCATATGCGTTCTTTAACTGTTTCATGATCAAAGTACGGCTCGATTCCAGATTAGGGTCAGCATACTTGAATGTTTCATCCTTAGGTTATGTTAGCTGAAGGTTACAGTTAACATTCGGTTAGGTGAGATAATAGTTGTTTGTTTCACCATTCTCAACCTATAAACAGGATCACTGATTCCGCCAGACACCCCTGTGGGGGCTGTTTACCCTTCAAAATCTCGACAACACCCATGCATCCAACATTAAAATTTTTGCTTTGAAAATCGATAGAAACCGTACAAAACTTCACTGACGAACCCTCCCCCCCCAATTTTGACTTTACACTCCCCCAAAACTGAAATTCCTGGCGGAAACGCTGAACAGGATCTGTTCCTAAAAGTAATTTCATCACACTCTGCAGGCAAACGTACATGTCCCATTGTTCTTACCTTAAACTGGATTTTTTTTTTTTTTTTGGCGAAAGTACTTCAACACACTCTGCAAGCAAATTTAAGAGCAGTATAAGGTAATAATAAACTTATTTTACATTTTTGGGGTAGACATTCTGTAAAGTTTTGTGCTTAAGATCTGTAAGCAATATGGACAAGAAATTTGAGTCTTCCTGAAGGTGGCTTTTGAAGGATTGTTACGCAGTTACTGTTTTAGAATTGTATTTTAGACACTTTTCATACGCATTATATTCATAAATTGTCCTTAAAAAATCTCTGACATAACCATTCTTGAATCGAACCTGTTCGATACATAACGAGAAAACGAAACGACCCGGGATCTATCCTCGTTCTCACCAACTACAGTCGAGTCTCGTTTATTCGACCTACGCTTGTTCGACATTCCGCATTATCCGACATACCATCGCAGAAAAAGCGCGAAATCCGCAACAAGAACTGCAAGTTGTGAATGTAGTCTATTTTTGTTGTTGTTACCGACTCTACCGCGTGGCGCGCCCGTCTACATTACGACACATGTATCTGTCATTCAGTGCAGGAAGGATGATGATCAGTATGAAATAACTGATGAAGAAACTGTTGACATTTCCTGTTTTTATTGTAAAACATGATTATTAGGTTTATAATGTGTAAATTTATAACATAGTTTCACGTTTAATAGGTTTTTTCATAACAAGTAACTATTATCCGACATTTTCTCTTATCCGACGTTCTGGCGGTCCGTTTATGTCGGATAAGTGAGACTCTACTGTATTTTACTTGTGTCCAAGTGCACTAAAATTCAATTTTTTAGTAGAATTTAATGTGTTTTGTGGAAAAAGTGTAATGGTAAGTGTTCAAAAAGTGACCGGAAATGAGAATGTGTGTGAGAATATCTCGCCGGAAAAGTGTGAGAATGTGTACAAGAAGTCATTAAACAGGAACAGAAAAAGTGTTTTTTAGAATTTAAAGGAGATGCGCCTCTTTTATATTACAAATCAGTTTATCATGATTACACACTAAAACCCGAAGAGCGGAAATTTTGACTATTATTTTCGATGAGAAAGTGTTTATCGAAAAGAGTTAGATTTTTTAACGAAAGACTCTCGCTTTGAATAGAAAAAAACAACTTTTGAAATGGATTCCGATACTTTACGGATGACATTTACTCTTCAAAATTGAATGAATAATTTCTCATTCTTTTTGAGTGGTTCGCAATGCAACATGGGTACTAGTTAAGTCTGTTATACCAACCAATTTTTACCATAAAGCTTATCGAAAGACGAAACTCTACTGTAAAGCTAATCGCGTTCAGTTCAAAATCATAACAGAAGACCTGAAACATTTTTTCAATGACAACAATATACCAGAAGATGTCAGGAGGAAGATAGATACAGTAAACATCTTTGTTCTCAAGTGCCTGGCGGCTAGATAAAGATACGTTCGAAGGCCTAATCTCGCAATTGCCCGGCTAGCGTAGGAGTGAGATCGTTGGATCACTGGCCGCGGGTTCAATTCCCACTCAGGTCAAGTATTTTCTCTTTTTCACTCATAAAACTATTACTCTTTTGTGCTACTACTTACGAATAAATCCACCCATTTACTTTTGTTTTCCATTTTCAACAGTTTACTGCTTAGATTTGATTTTCTAAAGATAAACATTTCATCTAAAAGCAATGAAAAGAAGTGACATTGGTCTCGTCTCGCGTTCTCGTTTCATCTCGCACACTTTAGTTCTCGTCTCGCAAACATATCTTAGGTCTTGTCTCGCTTCTCGCTCAAGATTTATCGCATTAGTCTCGCATGTTTAAGGTCTGAATTTGTTCCTTTACTAAAAATGGCATTTATTTAATCCCAAAGCCCAAAATTAAAGCACTTTTAGAAAGTTTCTAGTTTTCTTTACTCTCTTCAACTGATTTCACTCTTTAACATTACTACTTGTAAAGAAATTTATATTAATACTATTGTAAATCGTGAATCGACATCTTTTCTTCGGGAACATAGAAAAAAATGCCACAGATTGATTTATATCGAAAGAAATGCAGCATTTTCCTGAGGATGAGTGAAGCTTGGCAGGTCTCTCTTTCTCTCATAATTATATATATTGGTGGAGGATATTCATAGCATCTAATACAGTAAATTATTACCTTATTTGAGTATTTTCTGTTCATAATAAGTGGAATTTCGAACGCGATTTTTCTCGAAGTATTAAATGACATTCCAAAATAAAGACATTTTTGTAAATAGAATCAGGAAATCTGTCAAACAACATGTTACACGACTCGTCTAAGAAAATTGAAGTATTTTCGAGTGCATAGCAGGGATTGTGGCAACTCGCTTACATTCTTTAATATGCATATACCAACTATGGTGCTTCCATATTCTATAGTCAGTTGATGAACATAAGGTTATGTGACAAAAACGAGAAGTTTCGCGAGACTAAGGCCAAGTCTCGTCTCGGTAAATATTTTTAGTCTCGTCTTGGAAATGTATATGAAGTCTCGTCTCACAAAAGAGAGAAGACTGGGAGACGAGACGTCTCGCGTCCATCGCTATGATTGACTTCAACCTGCGTTGATTCAACAAGCTTTCAAGAAGGTGAGAAATATTTGTGTCCCAGCCGGGTTTCGAGCCTGGCACCACGTAATTCGTAAACTGAAGCCTACTGCTTCAAATTACTCGTCACCTGTGACCAATGATTGGAAGAATTTTTGTCCCTCTCTTCTCGTCTCTTCCTTCTTCTTATCATTATTAAATTTCTTCATGTCTCTACTAAACTGTCCACATTCAAGTCACCGGAAAATTATTTTTTTTCTTTCTTCTAAATAATACTGCAATATAAGTTTTATGTCATTCAGATCACAATATTGTTCTTCCTCAAGTCATACCAGGACAATGTCAGGATAGTACCTGCGAACTAGATCCTCGTCAACTGCCCTCCATCTATCCCAGCCTGAATCTGAGATACCTAAAGGCCATAAATAAATTTAAAAAACAATATTTTTTTCCTTCCAACTCCTGCTAACCCTGAAAAAAATAATCGATATTTTTTTTAATATCGCCACGGGCTATTTGTTATGAGTTTAGTAGAATAACTGGAGCTCAATACGCGAAACTATCACGTCATCGATTGCATCAAAGGGAGAAGTTCTCGATTTTTTTTAATCTTTTATGGAAATGATTTGCTGTAAAATCCATTTGTAAAAAAAGAAAAAAAACTTAATGAATGCCTTAAGCAGGATGATTGCTATGTTGATTCTTCAGTCATTACAAATCCTCCCAGCTTTTTCTTCTCCGATTACAAAATTGGAGTGAAAGTCTGTTCATCATGCTCCGTTCACTGTTATTCCACCCTCTGAGTTTTTTATTTTTTTTTCAATAAAACACATTCACCTTCGATTACGGAAATATTTATTGGTCATGATAGTTAATTCCGATTCGATGGTACGTTCGGGCGAAGCATGAAGTAAGGAGAAAATTGTAACTTCCAGTTACAGAAATAATTGAAAAATTATCGGTTTCATACCTCTCTACGTCGGTTAGTGACTGAGGTCGGGAACGTAAGATCTGTGCTAGAGAAGCGCATAATAGTAATATTCCGGAATATCTCGGAGTTAAAATCTGCACCCAAGAGTCGGAATGGCAACTTTTCTGATTCCGGTATGTCGGAAAGTCGTAATTCGGGTATTTTGGAAAATCGGAATTCCAGCAACCGGAAAGTTCGTATTACGGATTGTCAGAATTCGGGTTATGTTTGAAGCTTCAAAGAAGTTTGGAATTTCAGAAAGTCTAAGTCGAAAGTTCAAGCAGTCGAATATTTGATTTTGAAAACTCAAGATTTTTGTAAAGTTGGAATTCCGTAATGCAGGAAAAATCGTAGTTCTGAAATATCGAAATTTTAAGAAAACTCAATTTTCGGAATTCCGGAATGTCGGAAATCCAGAATATCGGAATTATGGGAATTCGGAATTTCAATATTTTGAAAAATACTGATTTCGGTAGTTTTGAATTCTGCAATGTCGAAGTTCTAGAACTTCGGAATCTCGAAATTCCGAAAAAAATTCCTGAATTAAAGATTTCGAATTTCGAAATTGAGGAGTAGGAGAAATAAGGGCTTATGTGATTTTAGGCCGTTATTCCCCCTATGTATTTTCAAGATCTATAGCATGTGTGCTAACGTCCCCTTCTTTGGACAAAAATCCGGCCAATCAGTGAGGAGCTAGAGAGGTTGAAAGTCAGTTAGAACTTTATTCCATCAGCCATACAGGGAATCAACAATAAACGGACTTTCTAACCTTCCTAGCATATAAGTGTAAATTAAAATCATGCTGCTGGAGAATTTGCTTCACTTCCACCGGGCGAATGTGAGGATGGTACATAGAATACAACCATTGCTTTCACTGGCTTCAGAGTTTGGAAGGCGGTGTTGATTCGAGTTTCGCTGACGCTTCTTCAGCTGATCGCTTTTCTAGATTTCCACATGCGAATGCAAGGATGCAACCTTAAATAAAGGCACTGGCCGTTATCTTCTTCGTTCCTGCTCTCGCGAAAAAGAAAAATATAAGGCGTGACGACCTTTAGCCGTAGGACATTGAAGAGAGTTCTTTAAGATCCTAGGCAAAGATAATGACATAAAAATTTCGGGAGAGATAGTTAGGATATTGTTGCAAATCTCTTAATTATTATTATTTCTTAATTTGAATTTTATTTATGGACCGGGATAGGGGAGAGGAAAGGACTCGGGAAGGTGCTGGCCAGGATCTATGTTGAATTTGCCATCTCAGCATTTGCCTGGTGTGACTGAGGAAAAACCTTGGAAAAAACTCAGTCAGGATGGTCGGCAGCTGGGATCGAACCTACGACCTCCCGAATGCTACGCCAACGCTACGCTATTATAAATGCATACATACATTATTATTATTATTATTAATTTTATTATTATTATAACCACAACAAGAACTCTTTGGGCTGTGTTCTAGAAGTGAGTAATGCGTAGCACAGAAAGAGCCACTGACAGTATTCCGGGTTATGCTATGGCTTGGTAACAACTGGAAACTCGGAACTTGCTCAGTGGTAGAGCGCTCACCTCTGGTACATGGGGTCCTTGGCTCGATCATGGCTCGTGCCATATGAGCTTAGTGGTTAACAAACATCGTGTGCGCGGGTTTCCTCGGGGTTCTCCCGTTTCCACCAATCTTCCAATTCATTCCTGAGCAAAAGTTGTTTTTAAAACGAATTCAATTCAATTGTAACACTTATGATATAGCAGGCCTCTGCAAAAAGCAGGAAGGTTTTGAGTTCTAAATCATTGGAACTGCAAAAAGATTAAGTATTGTGGTAGGTAAGGCTTCTTACTCTCAACAATCTCACGAAGATGATTTGTCTATAGCTTTCACTGTTGTTTGCTAAAACAAACCATTATAAAAACAATGAATTTTCTGCTTGGATAACAGCTACGGCAAGACCATTAAACCAGTTTACCCATTTTGGACGAAACATTATGTTGGATCTTGTTCAATAGACAGTCTTTTTGATGTTGAAACAACAATTGTAGTAGACCTTTTTCTCCAGCATCTCGGCTACCATTGTTGTTGGTTTCATTTGGCCGTGGAGATACGTAGTTAAAAGCACGCGGGTCCACTCCACACTTTCACCCTGCTGGAGTGTATTTCACTGTCGTGATGTTAATCCATCGTGATTTGCCTTGTATATATATATTTTTTTATTATTATTATTACTAGTTTTATTTTTGTTCTTTTGGTTAATCATGTGGTAGAGGGCACAACCAACAAACTGGGCGGTACACTTCGATAGTTTTTTTTATTTTTATTTTCCTCATTCATGTTGTACACTTAACCGTCTTCCACCCCACCCAACCATTGTTGTCCAGTAGGCTTCAGTACAGTTGCAACTCAATCTCTCTCTCTCTTTCTCTATCTCGCAACAAAAGCCCTGTTTCTTTTCTGGACGATAATTAAAGCGTTTTCTTTAATAATAAAAAAAATGAAGTATAGAGGTCTCTAGTGTCACGTTTCTTTATATTAGCTCTTAGCTACTACTACTTTATGTTAGCCTTTTGTATTCTGTTGCATCATCATTACTACTGCTTTCGTATGGTACAGAGACAAGCACATTTGTTTTCTCTCTGTCCCTCTGTATCTTTGGACCGTGATCTTACTCTCTCTCCCCTACAATAGCTATCAAAAATATCTATTCCATCTTTTAATTGGGGTTTCTGTTTGTTCTTTTCTCTTTTTTTTCGGATGGCTCTATCTGAGTCATTGTCATGACTGTTGCAACAATGTCTTTTTTATATATTTATTTTTATCTCGCTGATGAAATAATGTAAGGCAAGGACAGGCTGTATCAAGGTACAGAAGTAATTCAGTACTTTTTTTTTGTTATTATTATTTTGCTACGACATTCTTCTTCTTTTTCTTCTTTCAGCTTTTGATATTCTGACTTTTGATTTCGTTTACTTGGTCATCAATTTTCGTATTGCCTTGTAATGATGCTACTTCATATATAAAATGAAACAATAGAACTTGGTCCTCAGTCATCTCAAATAATACTTCTTTTAGCCTATCAATTAAAGACCTAGTATTGCTTCAAATGTTTGCGAATTTAAACATTTGATCTTCGGTACAGGTTTTGTTATTAATTTTTTTTATTTCGTTATATTATTTGTATGTTTTCATTTGTTACGTTACCAAAAAAAAGTTGGGGGGGGGCTGCACCAGAGGTTTCGCCAGTATTTTCAATTTAGGAAGGGGGTGTAAAGTCAAAATTGGGAGAGTGTAAGTGGAGTTTGGCACCGTTTCTATCGATTTTTTTTTTACCGTAAACAATTTAAAGTTGGGGGAGTTCTCTCGAGGATTTGGAGGGTGTCATCCCCCATAGGGGGTCTGGGGGAATCATTGGACTGCACATATAAGCTACCACCTGGCTTCAGCAGCGAGCATCCTATTTATATGATCAATGTTCCGTTCGGAAAACTACGACGAGACCTTTCCAACGATACCTCAATTACCTCCTTAGCCCCAGTAGTTCCTGAGTTGAAAGTTGTCGACAGATGGGCAGAGCGGGCCCATAAGTCTTCACAGCACTTACTGCTGAAGTCTAAAATGGACTGAAGTCAGGGATTCTCCTAGGGTTTTTACTTTGGGAGGTGTAAAGCCAAATTTAGGGTCCGTAAGTAGAGTTTTGAAGACTTGTAATCGATTTTTAACAGTAAAACTTTTTAAGCTGGGGTATGTGCTCGATGAATTACTTTATTTATGGTCTCTAGGTAACTCTGGATCGGGCCGGGTAGTCAACCTGGCCCTAGTTTGGAGGTACCATCCCAACACTTGCCTAGTATAACTGCGGGAAAATCCTGGAAAACCATCCTCAATCAGGATGAGAGGCCGCTGGGATCGTTGCCAGTTCATTCTGAATGATACGTCAACGCTCTACAACAGAACTACGGGAGTTCGGTGTGTGCTCTATGTTTTGGCGGGGTGGGTGAAACCCTCCAGGGGGGGGGGGGAGTCAGGCATAAGAAGAAATTGAAAATAAGGTATAATTTTGAAGAATATTTCAATACTCTCTTCTTATCTCTAGATAAAACATTTCATTATCAACCATAGCCGTCATTTATAAACCAAGTTAAGGATACGTACAGTCCTATCTCATACGTTTTAAAAAACACATGCAACGAAAAATATAATATAGATTAATTGAGGAGTTCGCTGGAAGAACTTCTTAAGGTTAATGTAAAGCAACAATCTCCAACAAAATGTTCGACCAATGCCTATTTTTTATTATCGTTTTTCTTCATTTTTGAAATCGGTTGATTGTTGTTGTGAATATTAAAACCTATAACAATGAAGTTCTTTCAACAATGAACAAAAAAGAAAATTAAAAATCGGCATTCATTGAACTCTTCAATTGGTTATGAACTTTCTTCCCTCAAAGTTTAAACTCTCTAGGCTTGAATTTGTAGGAGCAGCATTGAAATTTCGTGCAACGATAAAAATACATTAGACATATACGGAGATAGTGCTGCCATCTTTTGTTGGAGATCATTGCTTACATTAACTTTAACTCGAAAAAGACCGTTCTCAGAATAAAGGGTTCGAAAGATGTACATGTGATTTTACCAGATTTCCTGTGCCTGTAGAAATTTTGACAAAATATGGAATGATGTTGCTAATATCCCTAGGAAGGTATTTTATGAATCACAGGGAAGATACTTGATGTTAATATAATAAAATAATTTATCACAGAAGATATACCATTTTTCCATAGAAGGAATTTCTGGATGGTATATCCGCACCAAACTTGGAATGAATGTTCTTGGGCATCACAGAAGCACGACTGTCAGGATTTCCAGATCCCGAAGCACCTCCAGTTTTCAGTATTGCCACCTTATGATAAAATATATCACAATAGGTTCTATACTGTTTAACGGATCTGTGCTAAATTTTGCAAGATTATTCTCCTACACAATACAAACACGACGAGAGAGAAGAGTACCCCTCTATGTACTCCAGTTGTCAGTGTTGCCAAACTTAATTGCAAATTAAGCTTTTCAAAGCTTCTGCAAGAACGTCTATACCGTTCCACGTATCCCCACCAAACTTGCATGAATATTCTTCGACGACCTAGGAAAACAACTAGGTGACAATCCCCACCCTCTAAAACATCGAAAATGTCAGTGTTGCCAGCCAATGAAATTGAAGATCTACAAAGGCTTCCACACTGTTCAAAGGATCTGCGTATTTATGGATTACTAGCAGTTCTACGGAAGAATAGTTTGTGCACCAGCGTTTGTTTCTATCACCCTCTTGCAGTCTGCAATTATCTTGTCTGGGTGCGTTATTTTTTTAACGCTATACAAATATACACCCCTTGACGGATTCGAACGAAATTTGGCAAATATATTCCTTAGGACCTAGAAGGATGAACTACCGGATTAAATGGCTGACAACACCCGAAAGGAGGGAACGTAGTTGTCGGTTCAATCAATAGACCATGATTGTTACTTGTCAGATATATCGCTACAGGGTGAGCAACCCACACCACCATTAGGTTTGTTGGGTTGGCTACCCTGAAGGGGGAAAATATGAAAATTCTTCCTTTCAATTAATTGAAAACGGCTATCCTAGTTTTTCGGTTCTACACACCGGAAAGGTGGGGGGTAATCCATTTAGTTTACGTCCGATTTGTATTAACTCCAGGCAGAACGTCCTCTCTTGCAAATTCCGAACGATCATCACAAGTACTTAGATACTGCATAACCTTCAGTCATCTGTCAAACTCACAGGTCTAATAGCCGAATGGAAATAATGTTAATCTTAAAAAAATATTTCTTTAAAACACACACACACACAATTGCGTGCTGTTGATTCTTTTTTTTTTTTCGATAAATATTAAAGACCCTACTAGAACCGCAGTCCCCGTGGTCCAGTCGGTGATTTGGAAGACTTCGGATCAGCAGTGAAGAGGCACGCGGGTTCATGTCCAACTGGCGAGCATCATGACTAAAGTTTGTTACGGTTCTCCTTAGTTCCACCAGGGAACTTCAACCAAGACCTTCCTCACACTTCTCCAACTTCATCTCTCAGACTTGGCCGGCTTAGGCAGAAAATTGCTAGTTCAGTCCATAAAAGAAAAATAGAAGATTGAAAAATTCTTTATAGCCTATAGAAAAGTTAGAAAGGCCTACTTTTGCGCAGATAAATTTTACTTGTAAAGTTAATGATAATCAAAATATTTCAAACAACAGAGAAGAGATGTTCCTAGTTGACCAAGAGTTTATCACACTTCCTCTCTGTGCGCGTGGTCATGGGTTCATATGCCACGATAGGTCAGGGATTCCGCCAGGATTTTCAGTTTGGAGAGGTGTAAAGTCAAATTTGGAAGGGTGTAAGTGGATTTTTGTACGGTTTTTTAAATCGATTTTTGACGTCAAAAAATTTCAAGTTGATAGTGTTGTTGAGAATTTTGGGGGTGATACCACCAGCACAGTGAGGCCTGGAGGAATCACTGGGTACATTGAACCGAGTGGTTCTGAGTCCACTTTACTCAAATCTATAGGTTCCTTCCTTAGAAGTTCACCAGCTCTTTAAGATCGTTCATAACAACGCAATGAATGAAATAGAAGACAGATTAGATTTTGTTTACAAGATTTTCTCTGAAAATTTTTGAACTTCATTTAGGCTCTTTAGACAACTAAAAATTCAGGTAGTTACCTGAAAATTTATTCAGAAACCCTAATATCAGACAAACCATAACTAATAGTGTACAGATAGGCCCACGCCGTACTTTAGAAAAAAAATAACTAGTTCTAATCAAGGAAGAATAACGAATTAAGTAACTAATTCAAGAATTCAAAGCATGTTAATTATAAATATCAAATATCCTTTATTACAAGGGGAATATTTCTGTATTCTAATAATTCCTTTAGATATTCAAATGCATGTTGCAAGTGCGAGCGGGAAGGGGAGGGAGATGTACATGTAATTAGGACATTTATGATCTTTGCCCGTGTTTGTAAATGCAGGAAGCGGTTGCATGTTGAGAAGGGAACCTTGATACAAATATTCTTCTAAAATAACAAAACAAAATTGGAAGAGGGGGGGGGATTAAAAAACAGAGCGACTGAACAAGGAATGTTGTCGCAATGATGAGCTTTATGCCCCGAAGCCTGGGCGGGATAGGCCAACAACAGAATAATGGGAAAGAGAGAGAGGGGGGGGGGGAGAGAAGGCAAAATCTTCAAGGTCGGATGTCAAGGCAATCTACACTCACCCGCGCCGGCTAGGTCCCATCTCCCGGGACCACACCCGGCGACCTTCCCAAAGGAGAGGAGACTCATCTGAGCAGAGTCCTCCACGCCTAACAAGGAAGTCCTAAAAGACGAGGGCAAAGCAGAGTCTGATCCAGTTACTCCATTTTTTTTATTTTTTATTTGTATCTATTTAGCTATTGGCGATTCTTGTTTTGCGCCACATGAAAAAAGAAATTGAAACAGATTCTGACTTACTAACTGAATTTACATTCTCATTTGTTAAGTGGCATTCCTGTAAGTCAGAGAAGGTTATCCCGAACGTCATTTAGAGAGCTTATATTAAATTGGTCTTTCAAGAAAATATATTTTCGACCAAACAGTAAAACAACTCTCAGACAACATATCCAGTATGCTAATTAGCTGTCGGCTAATGGGGATTCCCATACATAAAGAACGAAAATTCGTGGAGAAAAAGATTTAGTCGTTTTATACCCAAAAGTGTGTGTATTTATCGAACCATTTCGACAACTCAATTTTGAATATATATTCATTTGTATCTTAATAATGGGTGTTTTGTTCGGAGTCAAGCCTATGACCCGACTGTCTCGGGGAAAGATGAACAAGTTTGCCATTGCCTTCCATCAGATGAAGAAGGACGGGACCTACAGTGTAAAGGTATCCGAACCACCTGTCCCCCACCGCCAATAGAACCCGAACCCCCTTGATTACAATATGTTAAATGAAAAAGAGTTCACAAAGTTTCTATAGATATTTTATATGTGTATATAAAATGTCTATATATCAAATAGATACAATTATTTATTTGCAAAATAATATTTTTTTATTCGCTTACAAGAGAACTGATGATTTCAGAGTAGGAAGCACAGTGAAACCAAGCCCTTGTTTAATCCCTTGTCCTGTTCGGTAGACCGGCGGATACAGAAACATTACCAATTGATCCATCGTCACTGGCGTTTTCTAGGGTTTCCCCTCAGTCTCACCAGGCCAATACTAGGATTGTAACGGTACACACTTCCTGTTAAATACCGTACATATTGTCCCGTTCCATTCCATCTCATAGGTATTTCCCTCAGATTCATTATATAGAATCACCGTTTGATAATATTGCTTAAAATATATACTTATGTATTTGATCCATTTAATATTTACTCTGTTTTATCTATGTTATATTATTCAATGTATGATGTGTGTAAGTTATACTAAATTCAGAAGAATTCATTTAAATATATATTTCAAAGAATAAATGTGCATACTTATAAAGAAAATTTTGCTTAAACACACAATAATAAAATATTCCGCGCAAATATACTCAAAAGGAAAAAGGAACTAAAAGAAGATAAAAACAATATAATAAATCTTAAAACCATGATTGAATATACTTAGTAATCATTATGCTGTGAAATAATGTTCAATTTCGGAACTATATTACGTACTACGAAAACCCACGAGGATATACAAAGTTTCTATATATAAGCAATATTCCTTTATGTAAATAAATTCAGTCACTCTTGGACGTTTGTCCAGACAGTTACTTGACTCCTGTCTAGGAATCGGATTTTTTTAAAAAAAAAATCCCCTTTATGTGTTTTCTTGCTTGGTCCTTGTAGAAAACAGAGTCCCTTACACACACGAATCCTCCCTGTTTTAGGTCGACCTCACTACATACACACATACACTGTAGAGTTTATATTTTGATATGTGTTTTAGGTTGGTCAGTTCACTCGTTAACCTTATTTACCTTTCAGCTTAAAAATCCCACGCAGCTGGATCAGTCAATAGCCTACTGGCACTCAAGAGGAGGAAATAACAGAATATCACTTTAAATAAGGCCATGACCGATACCTTCCCCAGCCTTTACGCTACCCTATCCCGGCCTGACCGCGAGATACCAAAAAGCCATAAATAAAATGAAAATTCAAATTAAACCTTGATGAACTCTCCTGAAACCATCCAACTGGTACGTTTGTTATTCCTTTTAGAACTTCCGACGGGATTTGTAGAACCGCAATTATGGAAAGATTATGATAGGGCAAGAGAGTTTTACTTTATCTGGGGACTAATCTTCGTTAAATTCTTTGGAGAAATTCAATGTTCTAGTGCTTCAAAATCCTCTCTGTCGCTCACAAGGATGTTCTAATAAGAGGATTTGCTTGTAGCTATCTCACACAGAGAGAATGAATGAAGTCAAAAAACAACTGAGCATCGACCAATGCGATGTACCCGATTGGTTAGCCAACAACTAGAGAGCTTGTTGCCATCTTTGTTAGCCGGAAACAATGTTTTTGATTGGAGTAAGTGGGGTAACTGTGACGTTTGGCTTCATGTTCTTGGCAAAATCGTATATCCTCTATTAGAATAGCCTTGGTCACTCAGCTGAACCGTTACTTCTTATTTACGTTATGAACGGAAGTTCAAGAAAGTGATTTGTGGTTGGACCGTCTTGTTATTGAATTTCTGAGAAAGAGGATATTTTACAATCCGACAGGGAATAAGTATCTTTCACAGTGAACGTATTTTGGTGAATGTAAAGATAAAAAAAAAAAGTAGATTTAATGCTTGGATGGGATATGAGAAGAGTAGGTGTCTTGATATACCCCTCCCACACGCATTTGTATGTGCCTTGCGATTTATATCACCAATTTATATAATCGAGTTGAAAATGTCAAAAGCAGTTATGAAAGATAATGTCTTGTACTGTATCAGATAGACTACAAATTTGATCAATTAACAATAACTTAAATGTCCCGTTCAAACATATAATCTATCATCCTCGTTGTACGAAATTAAGTCCTGAAATCTTACTTTTTAGGTAGATTTCGAAGAAAATATACCTATTGAGATCGGTACGATATGAAAGTATATATATATATATATATATATATATATATATATATATATATATTAACACGCTAGCGGCCATAATTTTGAAGATATTTGAACCAAATTTTTATATGTTGTTTCTAGGCTTAATAGCTCGGTTAAGTTCGTTAATGAGCAAAATCGGTCGCCATCTTGGATCCAAAATGACCGCCCAAAATCCCATTTTGCACACCGTTTGAGCTGGATAAATGAAATTTTACTTGAAGTTGTACTATCACAAGTAGGTCACGACAAAATAAGAAAACTTTCAAAAAGTCGTCAACTTGGATCCAAAATGGCCGCCCCAAAAACCCAATTTCCAAATCATTGAAGGTAGAGAAACGAAATTTTCAATGAAGGTGTATGACCAAGAGTAGGTTACAATAAATGGGGCAAATCTTTCCTTTGGGGGCGCAGCCAACCGTGGGAGGGTGAAGATGTACTCCGTGGTGGTGTAGTACTGCAGGGAGATTTTGGTTAAGATAAAGGAGGCGCATCCTCTCAAAAGCACTGAAGTTGGGGGGCGAGCCCCGGCTCCCAGCGAAACTTCGAAATCTACCTCAGCCTGTACGCCTACCGAAAGGGATTTTGTATTTGAAGACCAGAGGAAAAGAACGTACTTTGTCCATTCTTGGCAAAATTGATATGGTAAGACCATCTGTTGTCCTTTTTAACAAACTAATGTTGATTCTGGGCTTTTAAAATGGCTCTTCTGCAAACTCAAGAAAATAGACATACACGATCCTGTGGTCTTTATTTGAAATGTGCTGTATATGCTAAGGCAAGATACATAATCAAAATTAAAAAAAAAGAAATAGTTATGCGTCCGTATAGCATCAAATTCACATCTTAAATGATCAAATTCTCTATCCAAAGCGAGCGTGATTCGTTAACAAATAAAAAAAAAACTGTTTTCGATCGAAATTCAATAATATTTTATGACACTTTGTCATTTAAAAAATTAACGTTTCCTCTTTTCTGATTTAGTGCTCGAGTCAGGACGGTTGATAACTGCGATCGAATAATAACAATTTATTATAATATTCTTCAGAAAAGTATGAGATCCTACAAGCCCGTCTATTTATTATTATTATTATTGAAACTAACACTTATTTAAATTCATTTTCAACACAAGATCTCTATGGTAATATCAAATCAAATCGTAAATGTAACTGTGTTACTGTTGATCCCTTACTGCAAGTTCTTTTTCTTCTACATTTTCTTCGTTTGCTATACACAGAATAGTTCTGACGTCAACCGTAGGCTTTCGCATGATATCCATGGAAGCACTCTGAAATATTCTACTCAGGCCTCGTCGAAGAAGAAGACACAAAATTCATAGTCTTGTTTTAGTGAAAAATAGCGTTCTTGAAGCTGGATTTTAATTACGGCAACGTTGTTTTTGTGTGTGTGTGAGTTTTTTTTTAATGGTCTGTCTCGTATGTGATATTCATACAAATGAACTTTTTGCGATTTAGTCGTCTGTCCTTCGGACTCAAGGTTACCGATGTTACCCAATTCTGTAATTATGCAATATCACCTATTTTTTTTTAAAAAAAAATTATTATGTACTTTTTGGTTTCGTAAAGAAAGATTTGTCTGTACAAGCACACATTTTTTTCCTTTGTAGATGTTACAGGGAAGTCATGCCAATATTATGGGACTTTTTTCACGTAAATTTCTTCAAGTAAGGGCAAATATTTAGTCCTATGAGACTTAATTGATATCTGGCGTCTGAAAACGTTATTAATTAATATTTATTGACAAGGAAGGTTTTGTGTAGGGATCTGTTGCTAGTAAGTTTGACTTGACTTAGTTTGACTGTTGATTGAATGATAAAAAAACAAATACTTTCTGTACACTTCGCAACAATATTCCAGCCCCTATCTCAGTAACCTACAGTTAAAATAGGTAGCTTTTTTTTTAATACGATCTTTCCAAAGGACGTAGATTCTCCTACCAAAATTTCAAGGTAGGTTTCGATATGATCTGATTGACGGTTTCCTTGAAAGATGTAAAACAGGGTTGCCTCCATTTTCAGTTAGGCCAGTGCAATTCTGATTAAGTTGACTGCAATTTAGAAAAAAAAAATATAATTTGATTAAACATTTTCTCAGATAAAAATATAACTAGAAAAAGTAATATTTGTTTTAAGAAGATTATAATTAAAGGGATTAATAAGTTCAAGGTTTACTTCTTTTCGCACTTGTCACCCACACCCTCTGCCAAATGAAATTTATACACCCATTACAAAAAAAAAAAAGTTGTTGGTCGCGTGTTACAGATCAAAGGTGGAGACCTCCAAATGTCAAAATAGCATTGTTCAATTATTAAAAAAAAAAAAAAAAAAAAACGGAAAAAACAGATTTGTTGCATTTTGATTGGAATGTTAGTATTATTAGTATACATTTTTATTTTCCATTAGTTTTTCTTGAAAAGATTGCGAGTTATCCATCCATATGTTCAAATCATAATATTCAAGGATTGTTCAATGCTGACCGAGACATTTTGGCGGGATGTGCCATGCGCAGCACTGCAAACAAACATGGTGGAAAGTACTATGTATGTTGCTGGAGAATATTATCAAAGTTTCTGCTGCAGGAAAAGAAAAAGCCAGCTGACATTTCGCAAAGGTTGAAAGTGCGGTATGGCGAACAAATTCTCCCACGAACATGAATGAGACTTCGAATGATATGTACATTGTACAATTCGGGAAAGGAGAAGATGTAGGTTTTGCGAACTGTCTTCTGGAACAAGTTGCGTGCGATCCACGTGGGTTTGGCGGAAGACTGTACAATAAATGTGCAGTATAATATTCCACACTGTGCCGTACGCAAGGCCATTCGAAAAGAAAAGACATGGAATGTTGTCGGGATATGTAATTTGCTTCATGACAATACCCACTCACATTTTGTCCATTTAACCAATGGGAATTGAGACCATGAACAACCTTATTGTGAATGCGGAATTGAGTATGACTGTAAGATACCCTAAACTTGAATGTGCAGTTATTATATAGAATATGGGTTCAAAAACAACCACACAAACAATTGGAGCAGTTCATAAATACCTCATACGAGCTTTATTATAAATTTGAACTACCGTATATAGGCCTACAATACAGTTACGAATCTTGATTTATTTCAACATTTAACCTTTGTGCTGTATATAAGGAAGAAAATTATACAGTCAATTTGTCAAAAGTATATTAGAATACAAAATTCAAAGTAAATATTTGTTAGAGAAAAAATACTTTCTAGTGCCAGTGCATCACTTAAGGCATAATTTTCTAACCAGAAAGGAATATATTAAAACTATGTTGAGCAGACACATTAGATCAGTATAATAAGTAATTATCTACGCTGTTAACTATTTTGGGAAAGTTCCTTGATATATTCTGTAATGTTTAAGAGAAATATCAATACTTGAAGTTATCGCTGGTAATCCTCGAAATGCACCAAGTAATTTCTCTTACCTTATTGGAAGATCTCAGTTTGATGCGCATGCGCAGAAAGGTAAAAATAAATTGGTTGCGAACACTGATCCACTACACCAATCAAGTCGGTTCAGGTGGTTCTGAGCTAGTCTAGCCAAGATCTTTCCAACGACACCTCAGCCATCTTTCTACACCTTGTGGTTCCTGAGATTTATTTTTTTTGGACAGGAACAGACGGTCTGGGCGGGATCATAAAGGTTCATTTTGTTAGCTACACCATTAAGGGATCTAAATTAAGGCAATTGTGTTGTCAGTACAAATTAAAATTAGATAAATAGAGCACAAAAGAAGTAAATTATTCAATACATTATTTTTTAAAGAAAGAACGAGATTCATTTTTGTGACGTCAAGGCTTTTAACCAATCACTGAAGATCTCTCTCGTGCCTCAACCCTCATGTAGTCAAATAACCTTGATATTTCATGCTACTGTATATCAAAATTACTTGATTTGTCATCTCTGATATATTTAGCCATCATAAACAAAATGATTAAGAAGAAGACATATCTTTGATCGGAATTACTTAAATTCGACACACACGGCATGGTGTTCAATAGAATTTAACTAAACTTCCTGAAGCGCCAATTATTGAAAAGTATCTTCTCATAGAATTTCTAAAGTAAATTTCCACTTCTAAAATCCGAAGCCATTTTGAGTAGTTATTCCTATACTGGACCACAATTGTCAGTAATCTTTAGTGTAACACCATAGAGATATTTTAGTTTGAAACTGCCCTCTATACACCAGCGGTCAAATGTCGATATTTACATCTTTACAACAGGGGATTGTCTTTCCGTAGCTAACAGTACAAAATTACAACATTTTAAACTGTTTCTTAAACTTACTAGCTTCTCCCGGTCCCGGATGTTCAAGAACTTCTCTTTACACGAACTTGTGCAAAGACAGTGTTTATATAGGCATGGTTGCTAGATCAATTTCTAACAGTAAGGGAACAGTTACATAAAATTATCACAAATTACCCTAATGTTTTGACAATAAAACAAACAATAAGAACTCTTTAAAAATCATCAATCAGGAAATAACAGTGACATATTGAATCAGTGTTAGATAAAGATAAAATGAATTTTATGGGGGTAATAGCAATATTGAATCAGTGTTTGAGCGAGTAATATATTCCAGAACTTTCCCTTAGAATATTTTAAGATTTTTTTTTCTTTCTTGTTTGTTCAATTAAAATTTTGTTCCAAGCAATTTGAAGTAAGATTATACCTTCTTGAATCTTTGACTTTGGAATTAGATATTTGTTTTTGACTTATCATTGTAATCGTGATATTAACTAAAACATTTTCCTATCTTTATTTTAACGTTACTCGTCATTCAATATCTTAGACATTCCAATCTCTTGTCAAGTGACTTCAAAACATCATATCATCAAATTTTACATATTATTGTTTTTTTTCCTGTCACGATACCCTGAGTGAATTTGAATTTATTTTATTTTATACCCTTTAGACATCTCAGGCTCAGGTCGGGATAGGTAGGTAGTTAGTCAGAGCCTAGGTTTTAGGTACCTTCACTTCATTTTCTTGATGTGAGAGGGGTATAACCCAGGAGAAACCTCAGTCATGATGAGCGGCCGCTGAGATCATCCCCAGGACCTTCAGATTGTTAAGGTTAATGTAAAGTAAAGATCTCCAACAAAAGATGGCAACACTATCTCCGTATATATTTAATGTATTTTTATCGTTGCACGAAATTTCAATGCTGCTCCTACAAATTCAAGCCTAGAGAGTTAAAACTTTCAGGGAAGAAAGTTCATAACCAATTCAAGAGTTCGACGAATGCTGATTTTTAATTTTCTTTTTTGTTCATTGTTGAAAGAGCTTCATTGTTATAGGCTTTGATATTCTCAACAATCAACTGAATTCAACAATGAAGAAAAACGATAATAAAAATTAGGCATTGGTCGAACATTTTGTTGGAGATTGTTGCTTTACATTATCCTAAGAAGAAGTTTTTCCAGCGAACTCCTCAATTAGTCTATATATTATATTTTTCGTTGCATATGTTTTTTAAAAAATGTGAGATAGAACTGTATGACTTGGTTTATAAATGACGGCTCTAGTTGATAATGAAACGTTATATCTAGAGATGAGAAGAGAGTACTGAAATATTCTTCCGAATTATACCTTATTTTTAATTTCTTCTAATGGGAAACTATGATTTGTTATCGTTCACTTCAGTCATGAATTCTGCCTGACTCCTCCCCCTCCCCAATGGAGGGTTTCACCCCTCCAAAACATAGAGCACACACCGAAAACCCGTGGTTCTGTTGTAGAGTGTAGACGTATCATTCGGAATGAACTAGCAACGATTCCAGCGGGCTATCATCATGACTGAGGAGGGTTTTCCAGGGTTTTCTCCTCAGTCATACTAGGCAAGTGTTGGGATGGTACATCCAAACTAGGCCCTGGTCGACTACCTTCGAACATCCTCTTCCGGGATGATCCAGAGAGGCCATAAATAAAGTCATTCATCGAGCACATACACCAGCTTAAAAGGTTTTACTGTTAAAAACCGATTATAAGTCTTCAAAACTCTGCTTACGGACCCTAAATTTGGCTTTACACCCTCCAAACTGAAAATCCGGGGAGAATTCCTGACTTCAATCCATTTTAGACTTCAGCAGTAAGCGCTGTGAAGACTTATGGGCCCGCTCTGCCCGTCTGTGGACAACTTTCAACTCAGGAACTACTGGGGCTAAGGAGGTAATTGAGGTGTCGTTGGAAAAGACTCATTGGGATGAGTCAAGCCTATATGGAATATACACATTACAGGGACAGTGATGAGGAATGGCAGTTCATACTTGGGAGCTACTAGGGCTAGAAAAGAGGGTGAGGTGTCGTTAGAAAGGTCTCGTTGTAGTTTTCCGAACGGAACATTGATCATATAAATAGGATGCTCGCTGCTGAAGCCAGGCGGTAGCTTATATGTGCAGTCCAATGATTCCCCCAGGCCCTCCTATGGGGGATGACACCCCCAAAATCCTCGAGAGAACTCCCCCAACTTTAAATTGTTTGCGATAAAAAATTGATATAAACGGTGCCAAACTGCACTTACACTCTCCCAATTTTGACTTTACACCCCTCCTAAATTGGAAATCCTGGCAAAACCTCTAGTTCAGTCCACCAACTAGGCTCGGCATCACTGTTTTGGTAACGTACCGTAACAAAAGGAAACATACAACGAAATAAATATAGCCGTCATTTATAAACGAAGTTAAGGATAAATACAGACCTATTTCATAGATATTTTTTTAAACACATCCAACGAAAAATATAATATAGATTAATTGAGGAGTCCGCTGGAAGAACTTCTTAAGGTTAATGTAAAGCAACAATCTCCAACAAAATATTCGACCAATGCCTATTTTTTATTATCGTTTTTCTTCATTGTTAAAATGACTTGATTGTTGTTGTGAATATGAAAGCCTTTAACAATGAAGCTCTTTCAACAAACAATGAACAAAAAAGAAAATTAAAAATTGGCATTGATCGAACTCTTGAATTGGTTATGAACTTTCTTCCGTGAAGGTTAGAATTCTCTAGGCTTGAATTTGTAGCAACAGCATTGAAATTTCGTGCAACGATAAAAATACATTACACATATACGGAGATATTGCTGCCATGTTTCGTTGGAGATTTTTGCTTTACATTAACCTTAAGCCCACGCTCTATGAACTGAGCTATGGTCGCTAACCGCGAAAATTCTAATTTTATTCACGCAAGAGAGTGATATTTCAAAATCACATAATATCTAAGACAACATATACTTGTCATATTTTATTATTAATTACTTTTATTCCTACCTTTTTATGTATTATTTATAAAGTAGCTTATTTCCCCGCCCGTTGGTGCGGAGTGAATAAAATATGTTGTCACCCTCCCCCCCCATGTCGATGGGTGGCTGAACTTGGACTTAAACGGCATCGGGTGGGGTACTATTCATCTCAGCGACCCCGAAAACTATGGATTCAACACTAATATCAGTCATTCTCTATTATTTGTAGATGTCACCCTTCCCCACCCCACCCCTGCCTATAGGTGTGTTACCTAAGATAGCCGTTGTTAATGAATTGATAGTCATGCCGTATTTGATCACTTGAAGGTATTCAACCCGTGGAACAGCATTGTAGTGTGGGTTGTCGCGTGCTTGGCTTTTAAATTTTTCATTATTGTTATCACCGCCATTGGAATTCAATGGACAATTAGATGGTCAATTACCTCTGAAGATAATAACTTTAGAATCAGAGTGTTATGATAAATTCCCAGTCCGGTCCAGTGTCTGATCATGTGCAAAAAATCATTCCCATCGGTCAAAGCACTTTTAGCGTGATGCTCACGCAAACGTACTCACTTTCAATTTTATATAATAGCGATTAAGCTTTAAGATATTTGTATGTTTGTGGACATGAAACAAATTAAATATGATCTTTGTAGCTATTCACAGATTCACAGTAGATTTGGGAGATATTCCTCTCGAATTGAGGACAGTACTAAATACAGTTTTTTTTTTTTTTTTTAGATATGACAGGGAGAAAAAAAATAACGATTCGTAATCGAATATAAAATTAATTTTGGGAAATAGAAACTTCTACAGCAAACCGTGCTCACTACTGAGAAAGGAAGAAAGTATGGTTGGACCAAAAATGGATGCTTTTATTATAAGTGGAGGAGGAGGGAAGCACGAAGAGTTGCTTATGTTGGAGAGAGACAGAGACAACGAGAGAGACCTTCAAAACAGTTAATAATCGTGCTTTCAGACATCACACACACA